>JAQIXS010006439.1:0-10727 GCA_034700785.1 Rossiulus vilnensis | reverse complement strand
CAGAACAGAAGACCGGTTGAAAACTGGTTTTGAAATGTAATTACAAACTAAATTGCTTATGCAAAGACACCTTTTCACAGCATGGACAGTGCCCTGCAAATTGCCTACTAGGTACGGTTAACAACCCGTGGAAAACCAGTCAATACTAACTAAAACGTAGCTTTTACTGCATTTTCATAGCCATAAATCTACTGCATTCGATAAATTATTCACGGATGGCTTGCTGATGGCAACTAGCTCGCAATGCAGCTTCGTCTTTTTCAGAAAATCCTATTCCATCGAAACACCATTTATTTTCTGGCCAAGTCCATATATCTCGAATGTCTGAAAACAAATGTCAACTTCGATTTATTTGTACAGAAACACAAGGAATAAATTCGGAAATACGATGCCATCATTCCACCCATAAATGCTCGCTTCCCTGGCTGTTTTTGGGGAAACTTCATCCCCAGAAATCCACTACATAAATTGCAATCTGTGATAAAAGCATCGAAACAGCCATCCTAAATTATTTAAACAGGCGCAGGCCAGAAGTGAATAAGGTTGGTTTCATTTCACGAAAGCTTACATAATCTCGTAAAACAAGAAAGTTGGAGAAGAGCAGGTACATGAATTACGCGGACACTCAATGACGTTACACGACTTAAATTAGTGACGATTGGGTTGGCAATAGCTCTGGCAGACCTTACATGAGTATTACTACATTATATTACAAATGACATTATCAATAATCATTGCGATTTTATTGCTTGTCAGCAGCGCTCGATCATGTTAAATTCCCATTACTACACATCATTCACATTATTTCAGTTTACCTTACACGATCATTAGTATTGTCATTCTCAGAAGGCAGTATCATGAGAAACGATTGTGTAAGGTCTGTTTCTGAATTACCTTCTCCACCTTCACTGAAAATGAACTAACCGTTCAATAAGTTTTATCACGAGTTTCATTTTAATGAGGTGTTGAGACACACAATGCGATAATTACACCTTGCAGCTTGGATCAGTCATTTACTAAACTAACTATTAAAAGTGTCCTAAAAGCATTTGGAAAATTATTCCTGCAATATTATTTTACAGTACCAAAACTAAATCTTTTAATTCTTAAACCATTGTCTTGGCAAAATTTCATGTAACATTAAACATTATTAAAGCAAAAAAAATCAATGAATACCCTTATTAGTCAGGATAAGATGTCAGGAATTGAAATCAAAATGTTATAATAAAACATTTCTATTATTACTTTGGCAATGAAAAATACCAAAATATTTTAAATAATAACCTATTTCTGGATGGAATATCGTTAATACACAAAGAAGATTTGCTGAAATTACCTCCATACACTACCCAAACTGAATCTACACGCTTTGTATAACTAATTATGCAAACACATTGTGTTTTTTAATTTAATGAATGTTGTTGCCTGCCATGTTTATTCAATTAAATTCAACTCAACTCAGTACCTTACTGTCAGCAAAATGCATGGCATGGTGCATTGCTGGTAAAATCCATAGCTTCAATTTATTAGGCGATTACTACCATGTCTGGATGATCATCAAAATCATTGCCAAACTGAAGTTCTTGTAGCTTATGGCTATTCTTTGGAAGAGAACTCCAACGTCAAAAATACACCAAAATGAAATGTATTCCCAAGAAATTTCATTATATTTGTGGTCGTAACACCAATAGACATCATTAAAGCTTAAAAACACGTATAATAAAACTTGAAAAATCCGCAAATGGCTTCTAATTTCAGTACTTAAAATCGTAGTTTAAAGATATTTTCGTTTTATCTGTTGACAACCATTTTATTGATTCTTGACTTCAATACTATTCTTCAACGCCCAGCATGACGTCAGATTTCATTCTTTAAGTGTCAGGGAACCTTGAAACCAGGTTACCTGTTCAACAATCATGCGGCACATGTTAACAAGGCCAACAGAGCGTTCAGCCGGGAAAAACCTGTTGAAATTCGCTGGAAATAAAACAGGTATGGAGCCAGGTTTCTTGGTGAGAACAATAACAACTCCCTGCACAGGCCCCTTATACGTTCGTCAAAGCAACCAATGAAACTGGCATTGCCTCGTAGCGACGAATTCCTGCTACGTTAGGATTTATTAATGAAGCATGTTGGCTAGTTGAGGAACTTGTCAGGTCGTGCCAAAAACGGGAGAAATGCGGCGTGATATAAAAATATGAAAACGGCAATAAAACGCGCCTAATTTTCACTTAGGGTAGGAAGATGTCCAGAATTCAATTAGTCGGTGCCGTTTCAGCACCCATTTCGCCTTTATTTCACTGCGCAATGCCATACATCTTCAGAGGAACTTAGTTCTCTTGACTGGAGGTATGCGTGATAATACTATCATGTGAGCCTTATTCTCAGCCTAATCTAATTAGCCAAGCATGTTTAGGTATAAAGATGCTCATCTTCATTTTGTAAAGAAAAAATACTTTCGCTCCATCAGGAGGCATGTTGGAATCAAGCATATGGTTGTTTCCCTTGTACGATCTCTATTAGATCAGCCCTTTTTTCCTTTCTTCGATAACAAGATACATTCAAACATGGATTTGTATTGATCTGTCTCTCGTGAGGCCTGATATGAAAACGAGCCCCCCCCAAAAAAAAATTCAATCAGCGCTGCTATCGCAGGGTTTTAACGACTGAAACGCCTGGGTGCCACCGCAGAGGTATGCTTTATTTATCATCCTCAGGTCGTTTTACAAATATGTCAAGAAGCAGGTTTTCCTCTCTGGCACAATCATTAATTACGCATGGTGATAATTATTAATCGAGAAACGTGACACTCAGCCTTGACATTCAAGGTAAGCCTTCCGCTCTAATGTAATATGTGCAATTGTTCCTGCTTCGATGAATTTCACAAACTGCGTGGCTGAACACGAAATCTGGTCATCTGGGTTTCTGCCACTAGCCCTCATTGGACAAGGAAGCAAATGCACAGCGTACAAGCACAGTTTACACAGAGTTTAAGCAACAATATTAGTATGGGATTCAGGGTTATGGATTAATTGACTCGGTCACTTTGAAAAGGAGTCATCTCCATTGCTTTTTCACAAATTGAATTTGTGATGGATTTGCATTCATAGAGTGTTAGCTCATCTATTCTATATGATTAAGCACGTTTACATTGTAGATAAGGTTAAACTCAAGCATTCATCCAAGAACTATAGTCGGAAGTATAGTTGGATGGTACATTTAACATAATTATACCGTCTTTAGCTGTGCGAGCACAAGGACTCAATGATTATTTATTTGATCACGACAACAGCCTTACAAATTGGAAAAAGAAACAATAACGGTAATTAACAGCTATCCTCTTGAGTCCACTGGCCAAACAGTAAGTCTGTTTCGAGCAAAAGCGTGTTTCAGAGCAATTAGCAGGAAATAGATCCTGTCATTGCCTGAGTTGTTTACTCCGACGTATTGGTCAACGTTGGTCAACAAAATTAAACCATGTCAGAGCGAAATACCATCATTTGCTAAGATCCCTATCTCCAACTGTGTGTAATCTTAAGAGCATTTCCGCTCCTGTTCACCTTGACTGCCATTCAATTTCCCTGCCGCAACAGCGCATTTCGCTGACCAATCAGGTGGGAAATGCATTCCCATTTCGCCTGACATTTCATCTCGAAAAAGATTATATAAAAGCACGTTTTTGATCCGTTTCGACAAGATTCGATCGGCAAAAAAGTCTGTTGGTTATTCTTAGCACAATTGTTGCTTATTAGATTTAATTTTCGTCCGCATCAAAACGTCGATACGCCACGTTAAAGGCGTCTGGTTCTCATTTTTCTTGTAAGGTAAGCAAAGACTGCATCAGTGAGGGCCAGCGAAAAATCAATGCCTCCTGATGGTCGCCCCAAGATGCGATATATATTCAAGAGAACTTGACCACTAGCCACCTCACCCAATGTCAACACCAGCAGTCTTTAGAATTCCATATGGAGCCACAACACCGGATGATATTGTGTGTGGAAGGCCATTTCAGCGGAGAATAGCAGCATATCTCACTCTTTAAAACCAGGTTCGCAATCCTCGTGAACATTTCGGTGCCTTTTTTTTCTCTTGAAAATGTTATAAAGCACTGCGTGCAAGGCCTGAACTCCAGTTTTGCCCTTTTACGAGCAGTATTTGTAGGTCGACCTACGCAGTATACGCTTTACGACCACCAGGCCTAGGGTGCTCCTTCCAGAGATAACAATTTGCATGCATTTTTAAAACTTGGAAATTTTTGTAAGTCTCTTGCACCTGGGGCGCATTAACTTATTGGTGTTCCTTGGGTTTTTGTGGCGCTAAGAAGCGCATGTCAGAAAAAAACGTAAGGCATATTTTGAAAAAAATATATCAGTTTATTACAAGCTACTCATGTTAGGCCATTATTATTAAGCCGTTGTTTATCAGGTACATGATATCCATGTCAGTATAGAAAACAAAACAACATGTTTCAAAAACATTTGGTAATAAGCTCCATTATTCCCCGTGGGTTTTATTTAATTAAATAACATGCATTCTTTTTGGACATTTGCTTAGAACGATTAATAAACATAATTTAACGTTCATCAAAGTATCTCAATTCTAGAACAAGTTTAATTAACTTTGTACATTTTTCTCAGGTTATAACCTAATTAGAAGTGAACAGGTGTGCTAGACACGAAAAGTCCCAATTGTAAAAAAATTGAAAGTATGAGCAGCTAATTTTTCAATGCATATTTACCTTTCATTGTACACTGTATGTGACAGTAACACTAATTTTTTACACCTACTTATTGAATCTAGCTGTATTAAATACATGTAACACATTAATCTTGGATGGCAATGGTTATTTCATATAAAGCTGCGGGGTAGTACTGTACATGTATATGCTAAGTTAGCTTCTACATTTGTTTGAGCAGATGGAACATATACTGTATTAGTTTTCATGTGATTGTTTGTCTGTTTCTAAACAAATATTTACTGTACATGTATTTGATAGAACATCCCCCTGTAACCCTGCAAACACGACTAGCACATCTGAATGGCAGTAAAGCACTTCAACAACATTCAATTCAACATGTAATGAAAATGTACGATGTGCATGTATTTATATAAACATCTTTCTTTTCATTGCCAGTCAAAAACCAGAAAAAAATACCGTTTCTTAAGGTAGGAGGTTGAATTTGAAGAAGTTTTCAACTGTCAAAGAAACGAAACCGATGGCATTTGGCTTCCGTATTTCGGTCTAAATTTGTAACCAAGGCCAAAAGCGTGTCTGCAGAAAATACATCCAGCAATTTCACCCAGTTGTTCTGGCAACCTGCCATTCGTTGCATTATTTTCTGTTATCTTCACTTAGGCTATCTCATTGGCAATCAACGCGCCGTTTAAGGTTGCGCGTTATCGACTGATTTGTTAAAAATGACGCTGCGCAATACGTGAAAGTTTAAAATTACTGTGACAGATCATAACGGCTAAACCTGGCGATGAAAAGCAGGAAAGCGACATCATAAAAAGATCAATTTCTTTCTTATCTTGTTATCAAGACGCATTAAGCCCATATAGGTTAAAAGAAAACGACTTTTAGACGAACCAGAGGAAATTTATGAAGTAGATCTTTTTCCTCGATTTGGCCGTTTGCCCAATTATTGTTTATCCCAAAAATATTGAAAATTAGGATTCCAAAGCGAGAGGCGAAGATGCGTAGATACTCCGTTAAGTTTTATAAATTTCAAACATATATCTGTTTCACATAAAGTAGATTTTATGTACTAATGCACACTCAAAATGGGATATGCATATTAACGTACATACAGTACATTGAAAAATGTGCAATTTTAGTACTTAAATGCAGATAAACGTTCACAAAAAGAATTTATATAAATTCGAACAGTTATCAAATTATCCTCTAATCTGTTTCATATAAGAGAATCATTTACTACACGCAATATAATGTACAATGTATCAATCTTAATATTGGATTTCACATGGTATTTATATGGGAAGTAGAAAATCTTTCACCGAGAATTAATACAATGTACAATTCAATTTAAATACCCTCCATTGTGAAACGTAATATTTCAGTTTAAATTACTGATATCCTCAAATGCTAGCACTTTATCACAACGAGTAATATTTCCTGTTATACTGTAAATGCATTCAAGTTTTCCAGATCATTTAGGGTAATTCAAAATCCTGACAAGATTTATAGTAAATTTTACAAAAACATGTTAAAATCATTTTTTTTAAACGTTGGTCAAACATGTGTTATGCTTTCCTATATACATGCAGTCGTGAGACAGACTACCCTATAATTCCAAACATCGGTCAATTCATCACCTGGAACAGGCTTACAGAAATGGCCATTTCAGATATTAAAACCATACAGTCAACCTGGCAAACAACAGCTGTCAAATATTGGTTTTACCATTATTATCACATTTTGTGCCAAAGGTGATGCAGTGGTTATTTGCCGTTGCTTCCCTTCATCTCATCTAAGCTTCAATTCGGAGAAAAAACCATTACGAGGATGACTACTAAAAATCTAGTGTATAAACATATGCAAGCACAGCGTGTATATCAATGCTTATCGTAAGTCGCAGCTCTCTGTCATAAAAACGCAATATAAGAGCGAAGTAACACTGCTCGTATAGTTTTAATATCAGGCTACTGCTTAGATATCAAAATGTACAATATGGGGACAGCAAGAATATGGATTTCTATAAAAATGAATGATGAAGATGAGGATATTAGAATGCAACAATGTGTCACAATAGCTCGTCATGCTATGAAATATTGCACTTATTTATTCTGGATACACCTAAGGGCTATAATACGCCATAGAGCATATTAAGTTACTTCCTTGGAGTTTCTTGTTCATTTTCTTAGTATAAATCGAGTCTCTCACGCTCTTTAGAGCGCTAAGGCAGGTTAAAAACTCATGGAATGATACATTAGCTGCTAATGGGCACACACGACTCAGTCGATAATGTCGCATTAAAGTTAATTACTCTTCATGTTCCTTTCAATCCTTAATGGATAATGAAAACAAAAGTGATCTTTGGCCTTTTTTTTAAATTTGGCACATGGCGATATGATCTTTAATGGCAGATGCTAAACTCATTATTTGCAACGTGTCCTTTTGTAGAGGGCTGTTTAAGAACTGCGCATGCGCTCGTGAGTAACCCTATTCGTAATTGCATTTTATAATTTACAATTGGTTTGCTCCGTTGGCGATAATTAATGCGACATCCAAAACTATACACTTTCATTACAATGCAATTATTCTTGAAATTGAAAAATAGTTTTCTTAAATTACAGAGTAAACCTTTAAAAACAGCATATTTGTAACCTGATTAAGTTGAGTATTAAACGTGTTTGAAAGTGCTCATATATCATTAATTTTGCGCCAGATCCAAAATGTGGTAAAAAAAATCCTGAAATTACTGTTGTCTCAACTAAATAATGTAATTTGCATCGCCCATTCGCGGCGTATGACTAATATCTATAAATTCCTTTCACGCTAATTTGCCAGTGTTAATTAGTAAGCATTTGAAAGGAGCATTTGTAGGTTGTTAATTTCACGTAAAAACTAAAAGATCCATTAGCTGGCATCCTCCTTAGAAAGCGTTCTCACAAGCAGTACCAACTCAATTTTTCTGATGAACCTTAACTATCTGAAAACTTGGATTAATGATGGGCTGCGTGCGTGATATTTAAAACACCGAAGTGAGACGAGTGTGGTTAAAATACTTCGACATTAGGTCTACAATTTGAATTTAACAGATGCAGTCTAGAAGAAAGTTAAATCTTGTGGAAATGCTAATTATAGACCGTGAGCACAACCGGTCTTAGCGCCTAAACTAAAAGTGTATAGCTCCTAGGCTAACAATTACCTTTCGCGGTTCTAATAATTGTGTACTTTCGTCGTTCAACCCTTTAAAGCATGGAGAAACAGGTTTCTGGCCCATATCACCAACTCCAGTCTTAATGATAACTGGCCATAACTGTTGCTATGGCATCCAGCTCAAATCATCAGTACACTAATCTACTTTTAAGGCCAACACAAAAGAATGCCCACCATTCAAATTACACAATTTTAAAAATTTGCAAATTTAAAATTATTGTTATACTATAATGAAAAAATTCATTTTCTCGTATGTAAATGGGGAATGGGGTTCCCACCGAAATTAAACTTTCTGAAAACCTTGACTTTCTCAAGTTTTTGGAAAAAATTTCCTGGTTATCATAAAGGTTTCTAGAATAAAATGGTTACAAAATATACCCATTCCTGGTAGGTCTACATGTAGTTTTTTATTTATTACTTCAAAAGTTGAAAGTGTGCAATAGGAAATAGAGGAATCCTCTATTATTACATAAGTGCGACGAGATATTTCGCCGAATCATTTGAGATTATGGCAATCCTAAGGTTGACAGTTTATGAACATTTTCCTTACTTTTGCATGCCATTTTGAAATTTCCTTACTTTTGCATGCCAATTTGAAATTTCCCTAATTTTTTAAGGTTGTTCCTACTTTCCTGACAATTCCAAGTTTTCCTGGTCAGTGGGAACATTGTAGAATTGATTGTCCATTATGGTCTGTGCTATTTTTTATAATTTGAAAATTTCTTATATACATTGTATTTATAAAAAATAAAATAAACTTGAAGAAAATACGATTTCCAGAGATCGAATTCGTTTTGTTGACAACAAGAAAACGAATTTACTGATTTGTTTATATATAAACGAAACATTTTCGAATTAAAAAATACATATTATTTAAAGCAAAAATGTACAATTTTTTGTGTGGTGGGCATCATTTTGTTTCAGCCTTAAATTCAATGCTACCAGCCTTCATATAATAATGTATCCTTACTGACATGCATTGTAATGAATAGCAAATGATAATCAAGGGTAGAAGGAGGTTTCTCAAAACACAATATTTATGATAATGTTATTTATGCATGGTCCCCTAACAACACGAAACGTCTACATAACAGAGATTGAAGTGCTTTTGATGTCGTTGTTGAGGGCTTAGTGTATCCAATTTAATAAGACATAGACACGTCTTCCCGCTGATTCCCTCTTAATTCCGACTATATAAATTGTACTTTCCAACATGTTTATATCTGGAATTGTTTTTATAATGCCATTATGCAATGTCGGAATTTATTGAAAGGAACAACTGATTTACGTTCATAACCCTGCGTTTAGTACGTCTTAATTAAATCATGAGGGCTTAGCTTGTCGCATGATGCCGACTGAATTTCGTGCTAAATTAATTAATGATTAATTGCGCTGAAGCGAGAAATATGACAGACAGACGGATTAGCAGTTGAGCGTATCAACCCTTCGCGAAATCAACTCAGCAAATGAACTCAAGGTAAAAAATGTGTCAACAGACAGAATTACGTGTATTTAACGAGTAATCTAGCTGAAGTTTAAATTGCGAATTGAAAGAGAAGAAAGGGGGCCCGGTTTCTAGAGAGATAAAATAATAAAAGAAAATCTTGTTCGGTGTTGGTAATAATTATAAAGGGGACAGAGTGATCTACAAAATTCTATATCACGTCTTCAAATAAAAGAAAAAATGCATAGATCAAATGGAAATCAATATGAAATGGGAAAACTTAATAAACTGAAATAATCTGAAGCTTCCGAGCAATTGAAACCTTGCAACATACAGATCGAACAATTTAGAACCTTTTCATAAAATATTCTGCAGAAAATTATTATCGATCTGCAAAAAAGTTTTTCACAAAAAATTCTGCAAGAAGTTAATATCTTTCTGCAGTTAATATATTTCTGAAAAAATACATGTGTAAATCAAATATCAACAATAGCTGAATTGAATTCTGCTTTCCATATTGTATGCTGAACATTATTTACAGAAGTTAAAAAAACTAAGTCAAGATGTAGCAGAAACAATGAGTATTTTGAATATCTTAAATCGCATGCTATGTCAATGCAATTGGGATACATTTTTTCTTTGCTGCTCAGTATACATGTATATAGGCCTAAGGACAATTGAGAAGCGAAATTTTTTAAATAAAGGGTCACAAAGGCTTCAAAATTCTGCTAATGCGCTGCTGCTCGATGCAAAAACGCATCAAGACATCTGTCCTTTGATAATAATTTAATGTGATACTGTTATAAAATAAAAAGCTGGCACAGCCAAATTCAAGTCTTATATGTGAACATTAATTAACATCTCAATGAATGGCATTCACTGACACGATACCATACGTACAGTATTTTATAATTATTGCGGATTACGTTTTGCAATTTCGTTTCGTGAATAAAAGAAACATTTCAGATAGCACAAGACAAAGCTTTCAATTGTATTTTTAGTGTATCTTCTGAAAAGGAAAAAATTGCAAATGCAGTAAATCACGAGGGTCTATTGAAATTCGTGAATTTCATTAGCAGGACCATTATTTACAAGCCCACTCAGAATCCCCTTCCAAGATAGCGAATCGATTTTAGGTTTGTGAAATTTCGTTTTCTAAAAATGAGCTAACGAGGGGTTGCTTCGCCATTTTCCCAGCATCCAGCTCTTCCACATGAGCAATCGCCCTATTATTTCCAATTCGCCAACATGCCTTAGATTACAAGAAAAAATTACTCACAGTCCAGATTTTTCCGCAATATAACTACTGTTGCAAACGTTTTTGATGCCGCAATTAGCTTTACAATCAATAAATCACATAAAAGCGAATTCGAGAAGGCG
>JAQIXS010006438.1:0-10730 GCA_034700785.1 Rossiulus vilnensis | reverse complement strand
TTGAACGAAATCCGATCAGTGCTAGCTAGGTGTATATTTTTACGAAACTATCCTCGCCTTAAAAGTCGATATTTTGGTGTTCGGTAACTTACGGTTTGGCACCCTTCATATGACGATATCATCGCTTGTGTTATAAAATCCCACGAGCAGGCCAGCACTGATTGCACCAATTTGATCCCACTTTTTAAGCGATGTTTGACCACTAAGCACCTGAAAACCTGACCAATTTTTCATCAGATGTTGAGCAGTTTAAGTTTCTTGTAGTTTAGTCAGGAAACTGCCCTGCCTCGAGCTTTAGCAGTAAGCGGAAGTGCATGCAAAGGATCAATTTAGGTGCAATCCAGGTGCTCTTCCAATCCAACACTAAAGTATCCATCGCAGGGGCAAGGCCAAAGTCTGTAGCCTAAAAAGCTGTTTTATTTTTATTAGTCATTTGCAACGTTCGCAATTTCGGCTATCGTATTATGGACGTGGTGCTATTCCCAAACTAGTCTTTAGAAAGTTGGATAAAAAGTTGATTTTTTTTTCTTCCAAAAAAAAAAAGATCCCGAAGAGGGTTGTTTTATTATAGGAAAAAAATAACCATGTCTGTCCCTCCGAAATTACACGAGCCATGAAAAGTTAAGGGAAGTTGAAACTTTCAAAGTTATCTTCTCGATTCACATCGAAGTACATGCACCTTATAGGCTATAAGGCAGAAAGGCATAAAAGTTGAAGATCAAGTGGTTTTGCTGATGTTAACCAGTTCAGGATTCGGGCAAAGTTTGCGAATGAATTTCGTGAATTTTATGCGTGGCAATGATGGCATATTTGGTTCTTGGCAGCAACTTCACACAGACAAATGACTCATGAATAAAAACGGATCTTCCAGGCTGATGGAAATCTAATCATAAAGTAAAGTTATTGTCATGACGTCGCTCTAAATAAAACTGATAGTCGTGAAACGTATTTCGTTATTATTCAAAGATGATATAGAAACAGACAAAATCCAAGTAACAAAATCGATGTTTATACTATTCTGCACATACGCTGTGTGTACCAGGTTATATTATAACATTTCATGATCCAAGCAATAATAATAATTAAAATACTGCATATAACATTTTTTGTTATATGCATTGTTGATGAATAGAAATAGCGTTTTATTTTTGGAGTGAGCTCAATTATGCCTATCCGATTTTAATTTATAGCGTAACAAGGAAAACTGACCTAATGAAATTGAAAACAAAAAATTGGAATTGTAGAGGCTGTGTATTTTTTTTAAAATAAACATTAAATTAATTACAAAATCAGATGACTGTGATCAAGTGCAAATGGTATTATGTCAATAATTGGAATTCAATACCTATATTTTTCCAAGTTTCATCCATGCTGTTTATTAAGCTCATTGCTTCCCTGGTGGAAACATTTAGTATATGCCATACCTGACCATGTATGTGCCATATATGGTCATATATTGACATTATAAATCATGCTAACTTAAGATAAAACCATGTATGACTGCATACTTGGCCATTCCTTTGGCATTCCTTCAATTAAATTTAACCTTTACCAATCTAAGTAAAACGTCTACTTTAGTATTATATTTTTCCAAGTATGGGTATACGTATAATAGAGATATGTACTGTATGACCATATCTGTAAAAATATTTAACATATTTGACTATGTTTAGGAATGTTTAAAACGTATATGAATTTTAATGTACCCATTTGTGGCCGATTTTTGGTCTAACCATATATACATTAATTAATATATGGCCCATATTTTCTAACCAATTTATTTTTATGCATTAAACGTTTTAATGCAGGTTATTGTGGAATTTTGAATTTTCACCGTTTTTGTACTATAATTAAAGATTGAGGGTGTAACATGCAGGTTCCATTGTATGGGAGAGTGTCTAAAACCTACCTAAGACTTTATAACTCACAATATTTTTATAATGGTACATTTTACCATGTTCCAAAACACCACATGAACAACAGCGATGGTGGCACTTACATCTATTCAGAAATGATCCTAATCGTGACAGAAGCAAGAAGTGTTTCCTAAACTTTGTGGATAGTACAATTGACTGCAGTGTGAGTACCCTTATTGTCTAAACGTTGAGCAGATAACCTCTTCTTCTAGCTCAAAGTGCTCTTATTCAAATTTATTGAACTTTAGCTCTGTTCTTCCAAACATGGTTGCTGTCACGTTCCTGGTGCTAAGACCACATTTTTCTTTCAAGTTTCCCCATTGATTGGCTGCTTATAAAAACCAGTATTTCCTCGAGCACCTTATACCTCTGTGCGTGGAGATTACACCATCTTGTTAAAAGCAGTCTAAATTTACTCTTGGAAAAGAAAAAAAACACTTTCAAAGGCAGATGAAATTGCGGCTGTTGCAAGTAGGAAGGACCCCTAAAATCAAGACGCATCCTTTTATGATGTTATCTACCAAAATAAAAATGAAGAGAAAAAGCTTAGTTCGCAATTTCCCTAAACCGTGCCCTTCTTCAAAGAATGAAACTGAAAAACAACGTAATATTGAATCTTATAACCCCGTGGAAACATAACTTTTGATACCCAAGTCGGTTATTGGCGTTCACTAAAGAGCTTAATGTTATTTGTTGAGCAACAAAGGCATGCCCTTATTTGCATAACGAAACGTAAATAAAACTTTGTTATTTGGGAACCGAGAAGATCCTGAGGATGTTCTGCTATTTTTTTTATATTTATTATTTTTTTACATTTTGTACTCAACTTGTAGAGCAAGAGACTTTGCAACGTCCTGGTTTACAGGAGCTTGTTTTATTTTATTTATGGATTAATATGAATTGCACAAACAGTTCCAGAAAGAATTGTGATCTGTTCAGGATTTCGTTGAATACCCATAACAAATCAATCGATTTCTCATACAGGATTTAATACATTGTCGACGCAAATAATTACTTGTAATCTTACCATTCACTTAGCATTATTTTTATTTAAACTAGCAGTTTTCGTGTTGTTGTTTTTCTTTGCAGTGGAAATGATATTTCTGGTGTGGGGAATAAGTTTATGCATCGTTGTCAGGAAGGCTCCTTCGGAATTCAACGAAAGTAAATTCATCAGCATGGCCATCTACAACGAATTCCTCCTGTCCGTCTTCTTGAATATTTCCATGTAAGTTTTTTTTGATATTTACAAGCTGAAAATCTAAATACTTAAGTCTTGCGAAAACGTTTGTATTAGGTAGAATATACAGAGTGTGCATGTATTGTACATTCTGTACATTCTACCTAATGCAAATGAATTAATAACAAAATTGTTTGCTTATGAAATGTTGCCGTGTTTTGGTAGATGTCTTCAACTATACTTTACCTTGGTTCATTATAATAATTTTTTTTTATTAAAAAAATACATCTCCAATTAAAGCTGACATTGTGAGCCAAAATGCCTACCATGCAAAAGCATGCACATTTCTGCTTCAGATGCTCATAATTGATACATTTATATAAGCCCTGTATAATTTCAAAATATAATTCGACTTCCGGAAATAGTGACGCCATGCAATGCATTTTGTGAAGGAGTTTGCTTAACGATTTTTCAAGTTCATTTAATGTTTTATTTAAAAATAAATGTGATATATTTAAACTTTAAAAATAAATGTGATATATTTAAACTTTAAAAATAAATGTGATATATTTAAACTTTAAAAATAACGCAGACCCCCGACGGACATCTAGTGCTAAACGGTTCAAAATAAATTTACCAATTGTAAAAAGAGTTTTGAGCAAAAATGTGTGAGTAATTACTTTTAAATGGACATTGGATAAAAATATGAACAATAGTCATAAGGTTTTTTTAATTTCATAAACAATTCTTTTTAAATTAGGAAATTGCATTACTTCCAACTCCTCCCTGAAACGGTTTTTTTATATATTTTTTATTACCTTTAAAAACTAAATTTGCTTTGTGAACATTCGTGTAACTGTTGTCCGCATTTTGCATAGAAATTAGAAAACTTTAAAAGTAAACATTAAGATGCAAAAAAAAAAAAAAAAAAAAAAATGCTTAAACTTTCTATGAAAAGAAAACTTGCATTGTATTTTACTTGAGCTGCTCTTTTATAAACACTACACTTTAAATTCATAAATAGGATTTTCCAGCCATGCGTGCAATAAACACAATAGAAATGCCGCCATTAGCACCAAGACACAAGAGCAATTGTCTCGCGAATAAAAACACAGACGTCGCATTTATAAATAAAGTGTTGATTCGTGTGGAATTAAAAAATCACATTTTCGACCCTGCCGCAGATAGTGCACGGTTGGCCATCGATTCCTGTAAGCAACAATGCATTTCTTTAAGGGTCCAAAACCCAATTGGAAGAATGCAAGTGGTTGGATAGCTGACGAAGCATGATCAATTCGCCTTTGATATTCCCGTTTGCTATACTTTTTTTTTCCATTGTTTGTTTTATTGCAGGATTTTCCTCCAGTCCCCAGCTAATCCGGATCTTCTGTACATCATCTTTTTTTGTCACAGTCAGCTAACCATCACGTTGCTTTTGTGTCTCATCTTCGGCAGCAAGGTAAGATAAATGTAGTTGCCCTATTATTATGCATACTTCACTGAACGGCCTAGATTGGCTCCTGGAAAGTTGCGATGTTATGAAATACCGCATAACGAAACATGTGTTTACATGCAATCCTGTATAACTGATGTAGGACACGTTATAAATCTCACTCAAAAAAAAAATTAGAAAATCACGCAAGTTGTTGGCTAAAAACATCTTAATTTAAATTTTATTTAATTTGAAACTGAAAAGAAGCTAAACAACTTTGAGAAATAAAGATACTTATAACAACAACAAAATTGAATTTTCTGAAATTTTACGTGACATTGACCTCGCCTTAAATTTGTCTTTTCAACTGACAAATCAACTTTAACCCAAACAGAAAGGTTATCAAGTTTGAGTTGCCCATCCCTGTGGAACAGGATGTTCAGGGTTACACCGTTAAAAGATGTTTCCACCAGGGAGAGTGTAGCATATTTGTTTGTGGAAGGCTACAACTAGTACCTATCACTCCACACGTGTATATGTACAAGTCCATAACGTTTGTGGAATAGGACCTAGACCCCATTTTTTTGTGTTCCTTGTGCCCTTATCTGGTCCGCTCAGATTCTGGCGCCTTGCCTGCTACGAACCTCTC
This sequence comes from Rossiulus vilnensis, assembly GCA_034700785.1. Lineage (NCBI taxonomy): Eukaryota > Metazoa > Arthropoda > Diplopoda > Julida > Julidae > Rossiulus > Rossiulus vilnensis. Next base: position 5,553 of record JAQIXS010006438.1, on the reverse strand, counting down.
AGATCCGTTGACGGAAGTAGGATTTTTATGCTGATAAAAGCCGAATGTCGTAAACACCCTTCCCCAGTGCATAAAACTGTGCCTTCGTAAAACACACCCGTTTATTGGACGGGCAGAAACGTCTGGTTTTTCCCCTGAAGAGGCTCGAAGATGTGTGTGCAGAAGCTTCTTCAGCAGTGCAGACAATGGCACGCAGAAAATCTATTATGACCTGGGTTTTACAGTAGCGTAGCAACTATCGTGGCTGGCGTTTCTTACATCGTTTTGTTTCAAGGCCCTCCTCGACTCTCTTTAATGGAAATCGTGGTTGGATCCACGATGTTCAGTGAAATATCAAAGCAAGGTTGTGGCCTGGCTTCACAAGAGATTCTGCTCGTTGTTGAAGACAGTGAAGTGAATTGGACAGGGAAGGGGCCTTTACTCTATCAGGACTTTAAGCTTATCATACAACGTAGGAAATACTGTTATTTGCTAGCGTATAAGCCGCACGTATTTCCCCATAACTTTAAGATCTGATTTCAAAAAAAATAACGATTAATGGCATTGCCTTCATATTTATCACTTTTATTTATTTAGTACACGTTTTCAACACATTTTTGTTTGAAATACTTATTATATTTACTAAATTTATTGTCCCCACTGGGGGGAGTGTTGGTAGTTTTTGTATGTTTTTGTAGGAAATCTTAATGTGCTTCAAGAAAACAAAATCGTCTCTCTATAATAAAATACCGGTAATTACAAAGTTGATTTTACGTATAATTTCATTTTTTTTTCTTAAAATTAAGGTACAATTTTGGTATGCGGATTATATGCGAGTAAATACGGTATGCAACATTGGCATTAAAACATTTGCATGAAACTATGGTAGGTCTTTCGTTCACTTATTAACCCTAACCCAAAAGGATGTCCACAGGGTATGTGTTTTTTATACTCTTGAAGTGTATTTTATTTATGTAAAATTAAATCCGAGGGTTGAATTATGGAGAGTTTTTTTAAGTTTATTTAATTTTTGTTACATTTTCTACGCTGGGTAAAAAGAAATTTAGCAATTGACTTTAAAATGTTCCGGCAGTTGATCATGTAGCAGAAAGTGGTCGTAATTATGTACACGGTATGGGCTTTAATAATTATTAAATAGAAATACGGTATGTTACGTTTCTTGAAATTACATTAAAAGTGAATTCCTCTAGCAACGCACTTTTGGCCACCACAAATGCGCCTCAGAAGTTTTGTTTTCAAGGGTTAATTCCGAAATATCGGTCATTTTCGGCAATCTTCTTATAAACCACTTGCCAAAAATTTGCAATTCAGATGGCGGATTTACTCTTTAGGGTCTGTTGGCATAGGGTGGACTATGTGTATTTGATGGCTCTCCGGAATGACGAAGGACTTTTAAAGTGCTCGTTCTTAATTGGTGTCACCTTGTAAAAATGTGGAGGATTACGAGCATTCGCATGATTATTAATTAAGCCGCTCGAATAATAAATGAGGCATCTCCATCAGAGGCCCATTTTCGTATAATTTCCTTGCAATTTGGGCGTTTTAGGCCTACATGGTGTTGAAGGGCCATTGCAAGGACGACGAAGGGTCCGTCTTTTCGCCTTCAACCACCAAATTCGTCAGCCGGCCAAAATCCCAGAATTCCACTCAGCCAGCCATGTTGTCCACCACGTCCACCAATCGAGCACCCACCGATTCTTCCGGACAACAGCGACTCAACGAGTGCGATGTGCAGGTAGGGGCAAATTAAGTTTCGTGCAGTTATTGAACACATTAACAGTTGGTTGCCTTCTGCTCTGCAAATGAGCTTGATAATTAATGCGGTGATAACGAGCAGCGAAACTGAACCTCCAGCTGTGAAAACCCATCAGGGTTTATCTCATTCAAATGGCCGTACAGGAAATGCAGTATTTTGGCACTCGAGTTATGGTGATGCTTATGGTGCTGCCCCCTGGGGACTGATTCCGGTGATGATACGACGAGGAGGATGCACAAAATATGATATGGAGACAGTAATTGCGTGGTGCAACGTACTATCAAGTAGTTAGACAAATTTAAATAACGTGTTTATGAACAATTTATAGAATGAAGCATGATACCAACAAATAACTACTGTATGTGATCAAATAGTTATATTGGTAGTGTGCATCATTCTAAAATTGTTTACGTGTATGACATCGTATCGTTAACAATTTTATGATTATGCATAAACATATCGTAAATAATTTTCCAATGATGCACGCTGCCAATATGACTATTTGATCACATAGTTATTTGTTGGTATCGTGCTTCATTTTTGAACCAGTTCTGTGAACCTGTTTAAAATACTTGGAGCTGATCCATATAAATTGTTTTTTTTCGCTGAAGCATATTGTTCCTGAGCTATTCTTGATGTACAACTAGTATATTATCTGCAGTATATAATCTAGTATATTATAACTAGTATATTATCTAGTATATTATAACTAGTATATTATCTGCAACGTGTACATTATTGCCATGCAATTCCTAAGGAAAGATTACATGTAACTGAATCACCTTGCACTATTTAAAGAACTTGATGAACCACTCCAGTGGACCTTATGAAAAATTGCCTTAATCCACAAATAAAAATAACAAAATTTCTTAATGCGAAACAAACAGCAGACTCCTCCCATGTATGGGAACAAAACTCACTGAGATTTATAAAAATTTACACAACTTATATGCATCTTGGATAATGAAGTCAGTGGTTTGTACTGAGATAAAACCAATCAGAAAAAGACAGCTTACAGATTATGCCTTCCAGCACCGAGAAAGCCACCCTCTGCCCAATGGATGGAAAATGAGTCATGGAGCAGGAAAGACTAATTGCAAAACAGACTTCCATGCTATTGGTCCCATTTCAATTCCCAAATATCATCCTAGTTTTTGACATATTACAGTTGCTTGTAAATAATAATGAGGTTTGTTAATGTTGGTTAAATTCTTCCCAGGATGAATTCAAGAGGCTGTACATCCAACTTGAGCTCCTGAAGGAGAAGAACATGCGTCTGGGCAACCGCCACCTGGCGGCCAAGATCAACGCCATGCAAGAGGCTGCCAACAAGGAGGAGATGAAGGCGCAGGTGGAGAAGGACTCTGGTGTTGGTCAGCAGCAGCAGCAGAGGCCTCTAGCGGACGAAGGGGCTGCTCTGGACGGCCGCTGCGAGGCGCCCCCTGGCGGCATCAAGGCCCCCACCCAGAACTTGGAGCAGGATGCCACTTCCCAGAGCAGCAGCAGCAGCGAAGAGAAGGTGGTTCTGGGGGTGAGGGACACTTCCGGTGACATGGTCGAACTGCGACCTCTCTCGCCCAACCACGTGACTATCTCGTGCGGCAAACTGGACTCACCAGAGGGCAGTTCGGACGCCACTGTGCAAAGTGCTCAAAATTCTCCAGAAAAACAACAGCAAAGCGCGAGACACAGGAGGAACAGGAGACACGATCGCATTGTGATCAACCTGGACGACAAGAGCAGGTTCACGGACGAAATCACGGTGTGAAACGAACGCCATTCACATCGCCATCCCCCTCCCTCCACACGTGCTTCTTGACGTGACCAGGATCTTAAGAGCTCATCAGGGGACACGGGGTCGTTGGCACTTTCGCTACACCAGGTACTCCTCGTTTCTGGTTTATCATTGGTGCATGATTTGGTCTGATATACATGTACATGTATAGGGAATTTGGATGAAAACGTTAAGGTGTAAGTGTTTTTTTGCAAAATGAAAAAGTTTAGTTTTTGGGAAGATGAAGGACATCCCAAGAGTATTTTGCGCATTGCTAGAAAGCTGGGTGAATTTGAAAACGTTGGGTTGCTTTTAGGCCACCATGACAGTGTATTATTAGGGGATGGGAGGGGGGAAACAAGTAAAAAAAATGTAATTGACACACATTCAGAGGCATTTAATATGTCTCGGAATGTCCATGATTGGAATTTGTGCCCAATTCAATTGTCAAAATGTCATACAACTACTGTCAAGGTCATTTAGTTTTTGGAGATTTTGGTACTGTACACTTTACAAGTATTGGGCCGTTTAAGGAAGTGCTTTTCGAAACTGAAATCTAAACTCAAAACGGCTTTAAAAACATCAATGGAAAATGTTTTAAAGTTCCAATTAAACAGGCTTTTTTAAATTGATTGTTATAAATTAACAATTTATTATCAATTTTTTAAAAATAGAATTTGATAAGTTGACATGAGAGTTAGCAGAGTGATTATTTTTCATTAGTGTTTTAAAAAAGGAAACTTTTTTTGGACTTTGAGCTTTTAACTGGAGAGTTACAAAAGTATTCATTTGTAGTATTCATTTGTGTTTAAAATATTCTTTGCGTAAATGGCCCAATGCTTGCACTAAAGACTTCATAATGAATGAACCCTAATGCTAGTTTCGTGTATTTTTATACTGGACTTAGTTAACCTATCTGTTACCTTTTCATAGCCAATTGAAAAAAATTGTAAATTGGGAACTTTTAAAAATGTGTTAAAACGTTCGCAAATAATGGCGTGAAATACAAAAAGTGAGTAATACTCTTTTAATATTTTAAAATGATATATTTTTAGTAAATAAAAAAATTTGAAAAATCTAACCTGTTTTAAAATTTTAGGATTAAAAATTAAGTTATTAACATTATTAAATTATTAATTTTGGCTTTTTAAGCACTTTCCAAGTACGTATCTTATTTCAAAAAAATTTTAATTTCTTAATTTAATAAAAATTTTTTAAAAAAAAATATAACATTCCAAACTATTTCCATTATTTTCTTTACTTGGTCCATCTAGAAATGCGCAAGAACTGATTGGCCACCCTGTACATGTATTTGTTTGAAATACGCTCACTTCCTCAACGCAATACTTTTTTTGAATAATTCCACAATCGATTAAAGGACGACATAAACGATATCACAGATTGGACATGCATTTAGTGTGGGGAAGCCAGTGTTTGCAGACGAGAGCAATTTCCAACACTTTTAGCATATACTAAAACTTCCCCTTCCATCTTTCCTTATTAAAAATCGACTAGCTTCATTCGTATACTTATGCAATTGATCGTTCTAACAAAGCTTTAACATACAGGGTTTCATTGAACTAATGAGGTATGGGATGACATAGTCGTTACACTAAACTGTCATATATCCATAGAAATATTACGTGTTTTTTTTTAATAAAAAAAATGGAATTATTGGTCAAAATCGAGAAAGCATGATTAGTAGATGAACCTCAGGCAGGCATATTGTTTAGTGGTCTGTACTCTTACACGAGGTGCAATTTTGTATATTTTGTGATGATTTATCTGCAAAAGAAATGCTATTGTTGTGAATTTTCCATCTTTTTAAAACAGGAAATTACGTGATTACAACTCCTTCACCGCCATTAATTTAATTTGGTACTGCTATAATTTCCATAATGACCTGAATGACATGCAACGAAACTGTCCCATCTAAAGGTATTAATTTTTTTTTCAGCAAGTAGATATCCAGTTTAAAATCGGAATGGCTTTTTTTTTTTTTTTTGCTCTTAACAGTACGCCT
>JAQIXS010006437.1:0-10731 GCA_034700785.1 Rossiulus vilnensis | reverse complement strand
TTTTTATTGCAGTTCGTAATCGCGTTTGGCAACCACTCTGAGTTTCGGAACGCGTTTCAAATCCGGTCTGAACGAGGCATAAGAGACAGCGAGTTACGGTGAGAACTAAGAAAACTGGCAGTTGGCATCTTCTTTGGTTTGCAATGGTAACAGGAAATTATGAATTAGCAAGTAAAATACAAAAGAATTGCAATCGATTCTGACTTGAATGTCATTTCGGGGTTTTTCCTGCGATGAATTTGGAGAGGAGGTTGATTACAGGAGGTCTAGCTACCAATTTATAACAACCCCACGCTAGGAGACTCCAAAAGGAGGCTTTCATCGTATACTTCATAACTCGGCTTGAAATTGAAGACTCCGGAATCCTATACAACATCATTGCTTGAGGTTAGCATCTCTCGAATATGAGTTAGATCAGCACAAATTCACTTCGGTTAATCGCCCTTTTTGAAAACACTATTACTCTTAAGACTAAGAATGTCATTACACTCGAGGAAATTGGTTTGTCATGAAAATGTCATATTGAATATTATCATAAATAAAATGTAGCAGAAACATTAGTATGTATACCTTAACAATTCCGGAATATCCTCCTCAGTGACTTTGCCCCAAAGCTGAATGATTCCAGGAACATGGCCTATTCCCACAACACCGACCACAACGGAAGGATGGCTTTCTTTAATTTTATGTAAGAGAATTTACCAATAATTAAAAATCTAGAATGCGCACACATACATCAACTATCTCCATGATTTATGACAAACGCAGAAGTAATTATATGGGTCACGTTGCAAAGATCATACACATCATGATATCATTTGAGAATAAAGACATTCCAAAAATCTCAAACAACTCAAAATTTTCGAATTCTGAATGTTTTTGCAATGCAGAGCAAAGATTTACCAGTCAAGAGCTTGATAACCTCATGCAGTAAATGTAACTTCAAAAAAGAGGTAATCTTACCATTTTCCGTATGAACACATGGCAACGACGATGCAGCCAACTGCAGTGAATGTGTTAAATAAATATCCCTCTCCTTTACAAAAACTTGACTAAATACTGGGAATTTGCCAGTCATTTCAGCTAGCATTTCTTCCAACAAATCTCTATTTTTGCAACGCTCAACTTCTTCTTTACTTCAAAAATAAATGAATTGAATTATAGTGAAAAGTACCACCAGTTTTAAAATGCATCCAAGGTGATAACAAAAAAACTACCTTATAGGGTCTTTAGATGTCACTAGGCACCATGCCAGGCATACTTTTTGCCAAAAAGAAAGCTCAGCCAGAGCCCTGTGAAGGGTAATCTGGATGGGACGATCTCCCAAGTGGACCAGACAACCAGGAACGTTTCTGGCCTAGCCGGCAAATGAATGGCAATAGCATTGGTTAATTTTAAGCATAAAGGAATTAACGACCGAGCACAAAGAAAGCATAATGACCTCTGAGAAAGCGCGACGAAATTCACCACCTGGTGCCATTCCTAGTTGTTTCGTTAGATGGGCTGACATGTTCAGTAAAAACAGATACATAATGCCATGCACAAACCCATTCTAGAACAAACAACTCGTTGGATATAATTCTACAAACAACAGTAACCGAGAACCATATGATCTTTTTACGTCCTCACCTGTTTAATTGTAGATCGTATTTTGTCAAGATTCAAATTTTTTGCTTCCTCCAGAATGGTAGCCTCATCTAACCTTAATATGTTTACCCTTCCTTTACACAATTCCACGACGACGATATCTGGCTGAGTTGCCTGGATTGTCTATGGTCAAAAGTAACGTTTAGCCAGAGTCAACCCCAGACAAATAAATGTGCTCGTGTATTACATAAATATGTATTTACACATTAGATTAACTTAGTCAAGTGTTTATCCATTCATGAAAGCAGACTTACCTTGGCAACATCTTCTTGACTTTCCAAGCTGAAGTGAGCCGTTCCAACTAAATATACTTTGTTCCCTTGTGGCGTTTCTAACTGAGTTACAGTGTCAGGCAATGGTGGTACTGGGCCACGGCGACGTGGCATATAGGGCAATGTCATAGGATCGAAGTTATTGTCAAACTGAGCATCATCAATGTCCTCACCATCACTGTCTTCATTATCTCCATCGTTACAATCATCATCTGCTATGAACTCACCTTCTCCTACAGCAGGAAATGATCTTTTCATTTAAAGTATAATTTTACATTTTTATTTCAAATACCCTTTGGAAAAACGTATACCTAACTGATCAGTTACAACTGACTGGGCACTTCTACTTTCTATACTAGATTGTCTTTCCTCCAGATTTATTTTTGAGGAGTCCATGGATTGCCCTGGAGTCTCCTTAAGTGAATGCTCATGGAGAGTTTCATCGCAATGATTGGATTGTTTAGCGATGTCATCTGAAATTAGTCAGAAATTCAAGCGAATAATGTACTTTTCTGACAAAATAAATTTGCAATAAACTTTAAATTCAGCGCTATATATATTTGACACATAAGCAAATAATTTCAGGAAGTAGGCTACATTCACGCTGAACTTCAGAACCGATTGTAAATCAAAGTTCAAAGTTTTAAATGAATATCACGATTGAACATGATTGAAGTGCATTGAACGTGAATTTGTAAACATCTTGAATAAAAACTATTTGATGGGCGCATCAAAGTACGGGATGTCATATAGGCCTACGATTCATTCTGTCAAGACTGTCAGCAGCCTACATCAAATCTGCTTGCTATGCCTATATGTAGAGTGAAGATATTTCTTTGCTTATAGGCCACAGCATTCTTGCATGACTAAATATACCCATGCCTAAACTAACAACTATATATATATAGGATAAAAAAAGGAAGACAAGTGCTTTCTCTTTCTGGAATTGCTACATGCACATATTTCCTGCATTTCGGATGCGTTTTAAACTGCGCTTCCGTGTTTATTTTTTATTATTTGGAACCTATACCTATCCGACTCAACCGTTATTTAAGCGCTTAAATAAAGGTAATTAAATTATTAAATTAAAATATGAGATATTTATAAGTAAAAAATGCATTCTACTAATTTCACTTGACGCAAGGTTCACAACATTCACTAGCATATGGAAAGGCTTAAACTTTAAACTTCAACAAAGTTTTGCCCTGCAGATATACAGCAAAAACCGAAGAATCATTTCCACATTGCACCATACTAAGGCTCGTACATAATCATTTTTTCAAAATAATAGAAATTAAACTGCTGAATGTTAATAACGTAAATAAAATTATACTACTTACCAGAATCAGACATGATGCAATTTACACGAGCGCAATTTTTACGATCCGGCAAGATGATGAAAGAAACTCCTATGAGGGCCAAGAGTGTCACCAAATTGTGGGGAAAATCCTTCTAGATTGCTATTTGTTTATTATAATAACACGTAGCTTTTAGTAAATCATGCAATTGCACTTATAAAATGTAAATTGCAATAAAAAAACTACTTTTCATTGCTTATTTCTTTACTGATACAACATTCTTAATAATTTTAGCAACAGGCAAATATCTAACTACAGCGATGTGTAGAACGGCAGCACGATATATTTTCCCATAGTGCAGCGCTTATCATGAAAACAAGAAAATAAAACAAAACTAGACAAGTGAATCATGACGTGGAACAGGTGGCAAATGGTAAGATTGATTTTTTAAATACTACAATAAATGTACATGCAATAATGACTTGCTGACAAAAAATGTGTATGGATGGAAAGATTCATGATCAGATCACCGAGATGAAAGATTATCCTTGAAAACTGTTTCTGACATGATGCTTTTTCCATCATTCCATGTAATATTCTAAAGGTAAATTTTGTATACAAGATATGAGAGTGCAGCTAGTCTCAGGAGGCACAGTGGATAGACAGCCATGGGGAATAGTTTGGCAGCCGACGTAAACCCAAGTCACAGCGAGGACCGCAAGGTGTTGGACCTCAGGCATCAGTTAAACCACAAGGAATTCTGTAAAGTATGTCATCATTTTTTGGCAGTGTACTCATGTATGTCCATCTACCCTCTGATGTTGACGGCCTAGTGACAGTTGATCAGGCCATGCCGTATTTTGAAGAAATCATCCTTTAATCGTTACAGCATTTGGAATATCAGTGCAGCTCCCAATGTCTCTCCGAGATTCCGAGCCATGTCCTCGACTCCACCTGGATGTACGAGAAGCTGTTGATCTCGTGCAACTGCCTATCCTCCTTACCGCCAGAACTTCCGCTGCGTGTGCCTCACCTCACTCACCTCAACTTGGAATACAATCATCTAGCAAATTTGCCAAACAGCTTCGGGCTGTTTGTTCACTTGCGCACATTCCTGGTCAAGCACAACAACATTGAGCAGCTTCCACCTTCCTTCGTGCACCTTCCCAGGCTCTGCAAGCTTGACATCTCACATAACAAGTTGAAAGAATTGCCACCCGATATCGGAAGCATGGCAAAGCTCAGCAAACTAAACGTGTCATTCAACAAACTAATTGAATTGCCGTTATCGCTGGGTTATTCCACTCGGCTCACTGTGCTCTTAGCTCAAGGAAATTTGTGCCAAAATCCTCCCCAAGATCTCTGTGATAGCGAAACGTCCGACAAACTGATTGCGCATTTGCGAAAATTGTGCCCATCCAACGGTGCCGTTTATAGCAACGGAACTGCTCTTTCTGTCCAGTGCAATGTTTTTCCACGTGTTAGAGGCAACGATGCGATTTCGTCCTTGATCAACCCTCATTCGCCCAAGTCCAGATACGTCCAAGTTCAGACACAGACAACTCATACAGCAAGCAGGATAAAGACCCCACTGCTGGTGCCATTTGAAACAACGAGTTTCTCATTTTTTGAACTTGGAGACAAAATAATAGGTAAATGAGAGTAGAAGCCTAGACTTTGAACGAAATCATATTTAGAAGTGATGCATGGGTAGTTTAATTTCACTCATGATGCTGCGTTTAGGTCTCCTTTATGGTGCTGTTATTGGGGATGCACTTGGTTTGGGAACCGAATTCATGTCACCGGATGAATGCAGTTTTCATTATGACCGGGCAAATTTAAATTATGACGATATCATACAAGATGAGCACACTGCGCATTGGAGACGAGGTGAATGGACTTCCAATAGCGACCAAATGGCAAGTTGTAGCCTTAATCTGACTACATTAGACTGGTTTATTTTCCTGACTTGAAAAGCTGAAGGAGTCACAATTGCCTTTACAGTTTCTAGTCTTAGATTCAGTTTTATACTGGGCTGGCATGGTAGACGAATTGGATTTTGCTCAAAGACTCTTGCACTGGAAAAATCATGGTTTTCCTGAGTTGAATGAAAGTGAAGAATACATGCTATCAGAAACCATTAATGAGGTTTGTTATTTTGTTTAAATGAGTGGAATATATAATCGGATGTGTTGTTTTATGCCGCTTATACGATGTTTTCAAATACATGTATTTCTTATTGACATTGCTGAGGAGCAGGCTGGCTAATATCATTATTTTACAGGTGCTAAAAAAGACGTGTTATCTGAACGACCCACATGCTGCAGCTCAGAGTTTGCTACAACAATCTCAGAACAATGGACATAACGTGTGTAATGGTATTAACAATAGCAATCGAGAGTCAAGGCATCTTGCCGACATTATGTTCTGTGACAATGGAGCACTATCAAGAGCTGTTCTTTTAGGTGAGCAATATAATTTTCAAGAAGCGCTGTAAACTGAGATTCTGCAGTCACTAGTCAACTTTCCAATTACTTTCAGGCATCATTCAGTTTAATAATCTAAAGGAGGTTATATCAAACTCTGTACGCATTTGTCTGGCAACCCATGCTGATGAGAGGTGTGTTGCATCATGTGTAGCATTGTCAGTTCTTGTGGCTCTTCTTCTGCAAGTAATGAAATTTTATTGTAAAATCTGATGTGTGAAGTCACAGGGCCATTAACGAATTATCGTTTTTCTTATTAGGGCAAGTACAGCAACAGGCTGAAGTCAGAAATTGATGAGATTTTGGTTATTGTTCGGAATGCTGCTGTTCAGTATTTAAAGAATGATGAGTACATAGCCGAGTTAGACAAATATTTGTGTGTTGAAGATTACAAAAGGTATGTTGAAAATGATGTTTCTAAATGGGTAAGTAACAGTTTATTGAATTTTTTGTGTGCATTATTTTCTATTTAAGCATTCAACTTCATGAAAAAGAAAGGTTTCACTTCACATTCAAGCCATTGGCAGCTGCAGTATTGGCTCTCAGGTCACCACAAAATATCAGGTATTTGGCACATAATTAGTATGTACATGATTGTTGTGGGTGGTAAATGACCTAGATTTGTATTTTCTGTTATTATTTCATTTAAAGAGCAACTTTGACTGACGTGATTCTCCAAGGCGGACATGGCAGTATGAACGGCTGCATTGCAGGAGCAGTACTTGGCTGTGCAATCGGGTTTTCCAATCTTCCAAAGGTGTGGGTTGAAGGACTTTTACCGGGAAATGTCAAATGGCTGAACAGCAAAATCAACAGCTTGCTCGATAAAATGGGTTTGCCGTAATTAGCTGATTGGCAACGGGAATTACAATTTTATGAATTTAAAGTCACAAACAAGTTAACGTCCATTTCTTCAGAGTTCGCTGTGTACTGTTGTGGTATTCCACTTTTTGGCAACACCCCATTGTTTGCAGACATTTGGATCAATTTTAGAGACTTGATTTTGTTCACTTCACACAATGACTACATCAGTAACAACCCGACATTTCAAGTTGTTCTAATATACATGTAAACTTATTCAAAATTGTGTATATTACAAATGTTTAAAGTACAGTACTAGTGCCCGTACCTTATGGCATTACTGGCAGTGGGAGGTGTCAATGCTCCATTCAAACTATGCAAGGCTAACATTTAACTAAATATTACGTGGTATTTAGCAGTAAAAAACTACCGATGTTACTCAATGCACTACAAGCAAAGTTGCCAATAGTAGTGTTATGCAATAAATATGAATGTACAATTAAGATAAATTTATTTTTAGAGATGCATGTTTATGTGGTAATATCTTGAGAAATCAATCCTGGTGGATAAATACAGCTGTATAACATTGTTCAGATTACCAAAAATGTAGCAATATTTTGATAAAATCTTTAATGTCAATGTTTATTGCATCTTACAATTGTATGATTCAATTTTTATCTCGTTTTTAAACTTGCTGTTTATTAGCAGTTTTCCACATATAGGCGTACCTCAAATAACACCAGCTTTGTTAATAACAATGGTACAACTCGATGAAGCAGCCCCAAATTTAAAGATTCTGGTAATATTAAAGTTAGCTTACTGCAAATGACTTAGTGCAGTACTTTGTATTAGTCATGTAATTGTATAGGGAATCAACTCCATATTCCAAAGTCATTGAAATTAATCGATTACAAACAGAAAAGAAAAAGAAAAAATACACAGAAGTTTTCAATAGGCTAACATGGCACTTTTATAACAGAACTGATAAAGATAGCAACAGTTTGAAGCTTGACTCATTACAGATCTAGAAACGTTTAGGCACCTCATGTCTCAATTTAAATGATAATCTGGCCTATATGGCTCTTTACACAATTCTAGTTAAATAGTCTGTATTACAGATACAATGCGAAGTTATTGATATTTTACTAAAAAAAAAAAGAGGTGTGCATATTCATCTCATTTTAAAATCGAAGCTTGGTAACGAATAGATGCATAATTTTAAATCAGAATTTCTTACAGTCTGAGAACCAAATCTATTACAGAACGACACAAAATGCCTTTTTATGGACTTAAAAATGTGAACTTGCTAAACGTTGACAAATTTTAAGGTAAAATTAATTTGGCCATAAATAAAAAATTGATCATTATCTGTACTGTAATTATTTTTAGGGCAATATGTAACCCATACTCTGTTCATTGTGATGGAATAACAATGGAATGAGTATTAACACATTGTTGTGTTTTTCTTGATTTTATAGTCCAGCATTTTTAGCAAGTTATCATTAAAAATGGTTACTTTTTACTTTTACGAGAAATGGACTAAGTTTCGGAAATTTGCATGTTCAGTTTCACCTAGTTTTGAGTAAGAAACTTTCCACAAGAAAAATGCCATATTATTCTACTGAGTGGAAACTTAGAGAAAACATAAGAAATAAAAGCATATAGAACTTATCTACAATCAACTGGAAGACGTTTGATTTTGTTGAGGTGATGGGAGCCAAACAATTAGTGCCCATCCTTAAAACTAAAAAAGTGTACAACAAAGCAAGCTAAAAATGAAAGAAAAGCATACAAGCAAAATAGAAGGAAAGAAATGAGTCATTTCATGTAAATAGGTCTAAAGCCTTAACGTTATCAAAATGCAGTTTTAGGGCGAACGTTGTTTTCAAAACATGGACCACACGACATGTAATGAATCATTACAAAGCAAAAAAAAAGAAACGATTAACGAAACGGTGAATCAAGAAAGCTGACAGCATAGGGCCGATTTACAAACTTTAATGTCAACTGCCTTGTACGTGTTTGACAAATAATATTTCAGAAAATTATTTTAGTCATTTAACAGAATGTTAACAACTTAAAAGAGTTATATTAATTGTCCAACATTTTAGTCGGACTAAACTTTTATGAAAATATTGGTTTCAGTCTCAACACTGAATTACTGTCCTGACCAATCGATAAAGTTTGTAATTCCTTTTCCTAAAATATTTTCACTCTTTAACTAAATCATATTTCAACCAAACCTTTTCAAGATTTTATTTCATGATCAAGGAATTTATGCAAAACCACTGAATTAATTACCTTCATATCACTCGGTGTCAAGAAGTTATTCTTCAAGCAATATGCATCTCAGTGTCCTCCTCTGCAGAGGAGTCCGTTGCAAATCTAACCTTTGGTGTCCTAGTGCTGTCGATGAAATGTAGCAAAGGTGGCTCTGGGACGTGTGGATCATATGTCCACTTAGGAAACACTCGTTTGTAGAGATTCATCAAGATGACGTCTTGTGACGTCAACTGACCATCAAATATGCATTTCATGTGGCCATGAGTGCCTAAATAGCAAACAGACAATTATCTTTCAATCCCCTACAATCCACACTTGTCCAACACTCCAAGAACACTTACCAAGTGGTTCTTTAATATGTCCCCTACGGCCGTACTTTGTTCTTAGTTCCACTGGTTTGTAATAATTTATATCACTACTGGTGAAAAACATATATCGCACTACAACTGCTTTGCGGTTAATTTTAAAAGGATGACCGCTCAGTACAACACGTTTCACCACAATCCGATTGGGATTTATGCTTTGAACCGATCCTGTCGCAACAAAGGTTTGGCTACCTGAATTAAAAATGTGATTCGTTAACCTAAGACATTAAAATCCAAAACAGCAATGTTTACATTATGCTAACCATCGACTTGTTCTTTAAAGACCAACACAGAGCATGGTGGAAACACAATAGGTGCAAAAACCGTGGCTACAGTTGGTACATCCGACTGTAGATATCGTTCATACTACAAATGGGAAAATAAATGAGTAGCCTCAGTAAACGGATCATTAGTTTGGAAATGTATTAACATTGTGTGACAAAAATGCAAGTGAATTAGGCACTTACCTTGTGCTTATCCCCGTTAGTGTGTTGCGAGAATATTGGACATGCAGTGAATCGCCTAAATCCTACGTGGAATATTAGCTTTTCTTTGGATTTGATTGGTTCACTCTCGATAGCATCCATATTAGGCAGTCTCTTAATAGCCATATTCAGAACGGAAATTTTGTGCTCGTGAGAAAGTAATCCGTATATAACCAATGGTGATTTTTCATGATGAGCATCTACAATTATGCAAACTTCCCATGAAGTATTCAGCTCAAACATCTGGACATAATCCAATTCTTAAAAAGTGCACCTGCGACTTACCAAACAGTTGTTTGGGAACATCTGCAACGTGAATCGTTATGTAACATCCCACCTAGAAAATATTTATTCAATTTGCAAGATTCAGTATAGAGGTCACACACACACACCGTTTTATGGGAAGTTTTAAGCCCGAATACCTGTGCATCGCCACCTTCTTCTGCTAGGACTCGTTTTTTCGTTCGTGCAAAGTTCTCGAATCGAAAAATGCGAGCGTAGTCATAAGGAAGGCTCTCAGTATGATCCCAAGGCGAGGTGCGGAAGCTTTTCAAGCCGCGATATCTGCAGAAATTTGTATCATTAAGTTTTGCTTTAAAATCTTTAACAGCATTGTCAATTCTGGTTGAAACTTACTTTTGAAATCTGACTTCAGCAGAGACGTCCATGGGAGTGTCGATTTCATCTGGGAATAAAGCATCCATGCGAGCTGCCTTAAATTTTAACAATCTGAATAGAATCAAACAAAATTATGTCTCATTGGTGTCTTTCCTTAATTAATCACATAAAACGTTCTAGAATCAGTTGTTGTAACTTCCGCTAATCATTCCACTGACATTATTCCAACAAAAGTAAACCCAATTCAACAAGCTCGTCTACATAAGGAAGACTTACGCTTTCTCTTCTTCATCGACATCAATCTTATCATCATACTTCTCATCATCGCCCATGTCAGTTTCAGTCATCTATTTTTTTTAAAGAAATTAAAATGCATTGCAAGTTTTAAAACAGAACAAAGAACTTGGGAAAATAATTTTCTTTTAACACAGTTTTTTATCCAACCAAGGGATCCATCAAACCAATTCTAGGTACCA
>JAQIXS010006436.1:0-10731 GCA_034700785.1 Rossiulus vilnensis | reverse complement strand
TGTGACATCATTATGGGTGGGGTGTAGTAAAATTTGTGACAATTGTGACAAACGGGTGGGGGGTGTTTAAAAATAGGGAAAAAAATTGTGACATCATTTATGGACGGCGCCTAAAAGCAAAATTGCACCATAAATGTTGTAAAATGAGTTTTAATTACAGAATTTAATTACAGAGAATTTTAAAAATTTATTGTAATTTGGGATAATAATGCATGCATTATGTAGTACCATACCTAATGCATTTCAGCATAATAAAAACAAGAGCTAATCTTGTTTTAATTGGCATTGGAAGGGCTTTTAATGTTTGTTTTATTAATAATACTGTCTCATTTTACGGTTCAACACATCCAAAAATGTCCAGTTTTGTTAGAAATAGTCAAGAATTAAGCTTGTTGAAATTCATCTGACTTAAAATGCTTCGTTTGCTTTGAAAAAGTTTCAAATTAATTAATTAATTTTAGAATTTATCGATTATTTATTGTTTATTTTTAAAGTTAGATTAAACTTCCATCTGCTGATGATGTCGAATAATCATCGTCGTCGTCTGTAGTGTAAAGCGCTGCAGCGTCTAATTTTTTTCGAATTAGTTCAGCAATGCGCTTTCGTCGTACATTACATAGCGCTTTCAGGAAATAGCTGTTGACTCTTCTTTGTATAAAGCGCCGTAGTCTAAATAAATTTTTAATCAGAGATAAGGCGGGCTGTTTGAAATCTTCTTAGGTTAGGTTTAAATTCTTTCATTAATGCATGCATATTCCAACTTTCCAGCTTCAAATTGTTCAGTCTTTGTTCGCATTTAAACACGTGGACAAAGATTTCAGACATTTAATCCGTGAAACGAAGCTTGATAAAATCACCATCCATGTTAAAAAGGCAAGCAAAATCACCTACAAGCGTGCATTTTATCGGATTTCAGTAAGGTTTTCCCCACGAAGGCCTGCTTTTTGCGAATTGCAAGTATCTGGCGCCCTCTAGTGGCGATAAAAATAAACAGGGCTTCAAAGTTCTAAAAATGCTCACTAGATGGCAAGTCGGACTTCATGAGCAGAGTTCTAGATTTCCAGCTCCAAAACTTAACATTTATTAATTTGTTATTTTTTTCAACAATTTTTACAACAACCACATTTATCCAGCGAAAAATATCTTTCTATTATGAATAAAACTTCTATAGCAAATTCGTTCCATGATATTTATGCAGTGGCAAAACTGGTTTTACTTTATTTATTTTATTTTTATTTCTGTTTCTTTATTTATTCTATTTCTGTTTTTGTATTTCTCTATTTATGCTCTGTTTATTCGATTTCTGGTTTTACTCTGTTTCTCTATTTATTCTATTTATCTACATGTATTTAAACTCAATTTATTCTATTTCTGTTTCTATTCCTCTATTTCACTATTTTTGTTTCAATTTACGATTTATACTCTAGTTTTCTATGTCTACTTTTACTCTTCTTGTCTATTTCTTTATTTCTGGTTCAATTCCTCTATTTGTATTTTATTTATTCTATTTCGGCTTTTACTGTTTGTGTTTCTATTTATTCTCAGGCTTTTTCATCAGTCATGTTTCCCCACTACTCCTGGCGGCACTTCGATGAACCAAGCGACCGCAAGCCACAGCCGCGCACTTGTCTCTAATTCGCCCGAATCCGCGCACCGCATCCAAAAGGCGTTCAGTCCGATCGTCCTTTTCTCAATGACGTCACGCGCGCAGGGATATCTTAGGCGATCAGGCCAGACTAAAGAATCCACCCAATTTTACCTTTCCTTTCTTTCAACCTGCGCTTTTTGCCCTGAAAAACTCTCCAGCATCATCATTTACTCATTGAAACGTTTTGTTCTTCTTAAGGGCGCCCGTTGCGACGCATAAATGCGAGTTTCATAACTTCCATAAGAATCAAGTGGCACCCTCCCGCCGCACGCCGCAGCATCGCACTCGCCCGCAATTCGCCCTCATCCGCACCCCACGTCCAAAAGACGGTGCTTATCTCAATGACGTCACGCGCTCA
This sequence comes from Rossiulus vilnensis, assembly GCA_034700785.1. Lineage (NCBI taxonomy): Eukaryota > Metazoa > Arthropoda > Diplopoda > Julida > Julidae > Rossiulus > Rossiulus vilnensis. Next base: position 8,725 of record JAQIXS010006436.1, on the reverse strand, counting down.
GGGATATTCCAGGTATCCCAGGCTCACCGCCCAGGAAAAAGAATTCCCTCCGATTCCACCCTTCCTGACCTTCACTCCGTAGTTTTTTTTTTCAAAACCAACTTCAAAACTGCTTTCCAGTAAAAATTTCAGCGTTTCCATCGCCCGCGATGCTTTCCCGTGTCCCACTTTACGCTCCCTGCGCGGAGGCGCACGTCATGTGGGGCGGTGCGGCGGCTCCTCTTCCAAAAACAAAAAAATCAGCTGGAGGTAGAGCATTCACGTCGTTGTTGTCAGTGAAATAAGCGCTGATTTCGTCCGTTTCCAGGCCCAAAACGGACCCCGCCGAAAATGTGCGCCGTATTCGGGATACCCCCGGAGGATACCAACGCGATTCCGAGTGCGATTTGCGCCGGAGGCCTTCGCAAGATGTGATTTGTTTCCATCCTCATCACAGTCATGGCTTCCCCCATTGAGCAGCGCCAGTTCTCCTCAACCCCGAATTGCATTTTTCGCCAACCCTTCTGACATGGAGAGCGTGGGCGACTACGAGTACAACAGCAAGGACCTCATCGGGCACGGGGCCTTCGCCGTGGTCTTCAAGGGACGCCAGAAAAAGGTACGTGTAGGCCTAAACCCTTCCCCCATCCACCAACCCCTTCGCAATGGCTGCTGGCTTGGCTGGGAGGCTTGGGCCCCCAAATCGGGTCCACTTCCGGTGGGTTGGCGCCACTTCCGGTCCGGTCCGAGGGTGCTGGGGTGAGGGGCTGGTCGTTTCGGGTCCAGACACGCCTGGCCCCGCGTTTTACGGCCGATGGCGCTTGATGTTCGGATAAGCGATGTTGTGGAGGACTCCAATGGGCTTGGGAGGGAGAATGACATTAATATTGACATTACCTTGTGGGAATTACGGTAGCCTTGAGGATGTGAGGTCGGCTGGAAACGCAGAACTTACTGGATAAGTACTGCTTTTGAGAATGACGTAAACAATGGCACTGGCCTCTGCGAATGACTGTACTGATGACATGTAATTCCATGTGAGAATGACATTACTTATGATCGTGTTAGGGAAGCAGAAAACGTGGAACGTATGGGATCATTACTACTTTTAAAAATGACTTTAATGTTGGCACTGGCTTCTGAGAATGACTTTACTGATGAAATCGCGCTCCGAGAATGGCATTACTGATGACGCTTAATACCTTCTGAGAATGACATAAATGATGGCACTGGCTTCTGAGATTGACTATACTGATGAAATTGCGTTCCGAGAATGGCATTACTGATGACATGTAATACCTTCTGAGAATGACAGTACTGATGACGTGAAATACCTTGTTAGAATGGCTTTACTGATGACGCTTAATACCTAATGATAATGACATAAAGAATGGCACTGGCCTCTGCGAATGACAGTACTGATGACATGTAATTCCTTATGAGAATGACATTACTAATGATCGTGTAAGGGCAGCTGAAACCGCAGAACTTACGGGATCTGTACTACTTTTGAGAATGACGTAAATGATGGCACTGGCTTCTGAGAATGACTTAACTGAAGAAATTGCGTTCTTCGAATGACAATACTGATATCGATTACACGTAATGACTAATGAGAATGACAGTACTAATGATCGTGTAATGTACCTGCCGGCTGATAAGCTCTTGTTTTCTGGCCACAACTTCAGTGTTTTTGTTTGCGGTCAGTATTTCTCAATCCTTGTCACATCAACAACAACAATCCCTGCTTGACTCTGGCACTTCAAGTGTTTTGGAACCAAACGCATGTTGTGTATGAGGTGCAGTGACCTTGGTGAAGGTGATTGGTTTAATCAGAACTGCGGTTCGAAGTGCTGATCCGTCCGTCAAATGCAAATAGACTGCTAATCTAATGTTGACATTGGATTTTTTCCTGAAATGTGATTTCGCAAACGGTTTTTGTCCTGAAGGCAGCCATTAAAAAAAACGAGTTGACAGTTTTCATCATAAAATATTTTAATGATTTGACTGTTTTATCCTCAAAAACCTCTGTGAAAACAATCCTTACCTTTGAGCAATAAGACATTTAAAAAAAAGAAATGTTAGCCTTAAAAAACCGTTTTGCAAACAATTTGACAATTAAGAACAATTTTATTCATAATAACAATTTTGAAAAGAAGTTTGTGAATTTTGCTTCAAAACACAATTTTAAGAGCAGTTATAAAAACATTTTGACAAGTTTGTTTTATAACTGTTAAAAACAATTTTATCCTTAATAATAATTTAAAAGAAATTTTATCCTTAATAATAATTTAAAAGAAATTTTATTCTTAATAATAATTTAAAATAAATTTTATCCTTAATAACAATTTTGAAAGCAAGTTAGTAAATTTTGCTTTAAAACACAATTTTAAAAGCACTTATAAAAACATTTTGACAACTTTGTTTTATAACTGTTAAAAACAATTTTATCCTTAATAATTATTTAAAAGCAATTTTATCCTTAATAATAATTTAGAAGCAATTTTATCCTAATAACAATTTTGAGTTTAAGTTAGTGAATTTTGCTTCAAAGCACAATTTTAAAAGCAGTTATAAAAACATTTTGACAACTTTGTTTTATAACTGTTAAAAACAATTTTATCCTTAATAATAATTTAAAAGCAATTTTATCCTTAATAACAATTTTGAAACAATTTAATGAATTTGGCTTTTAAAACGCAATACTGACGACAGTGTCGTTCTTGAAAAGCCCCATGGAGGACGCATTTGGAGGACTTCCGGTGTCCATGACCCTGCAGCAACAGGTAATCAGGTGATTCCGATGACCCACTGAGGGCGGCTTCTGGTTGTGCAATTGGGGGTGTTCCTTGGCACCCCAAGTGCCTTTCACCGGATGGAACCGGTACCGAGTACGTCACACCGAGTGTTTTATGAGGCTGATTATCACTTCCTGCAACAAGTACTGATACCCCAGATGTTCCAGCTCATTGCCCGTTTCGGTTGACCTTGCGGATCATGATGATGTCACCAGTTGACATTCGGCAATCGTGCCGGAATTGGATGGACAGGAAGTGGACGTTGGTCATGGCTAACCCTTTCGGAAAGGCCTTGGTGGTGGTTGGAACTTGGGCATTGCCAATGTCGAATGTTGAAATGGTGTTTTGATATTATCTTATTGGTGTCAATATTTTGAAAAAAAATCGTATGGGTGAATGGTATGTGTTGACCGATTGACAGTTTTGACATTAAGCCATTTTAAAAAACAATTGGCCAATTTGGTCCTTGGGGATGTTTTGACCTTAAAGCAAATGTGAAATCAATGTGACAATTTTGTCCTTAAAAAGACAATTTTCAAAATTAACCTCAAGGTCAAAACAGGTTTGAAATTTTAGTGACTATTTTTAATCGAAAGCAACTTTGGGAACAATCAGATAACGTGGTCGTTAAACAAATTCTAATAAATATGTTTATCTTGCAGAAATTTCCGGCTCAATTTGACAGTTTTGTTCTCTAGAAACTAATTTTTAAATCAATTTGACAGTTTTGCTCTTTGAAAAGCAAGTTTTTAAAATGTTGTTATTGAAAAAAATGTCACAATTTTGTTTCAAAACCGTGTTAAAAACAATTGGACAATTTTGTTTTTAAAACCATTTTAAAGACATTTTGACAAGTTTGTCCTTTATAAAGCAATTTTCCAATCAATTTCATCCTTTAATAAGCAATTTTGATAACTATTCTCCAATTCTGTTCGTAATGTCAGCACAGTATTGTTTTTAAAAGCAATTTTAGTAAGTCGTTTTAATTAAACGCAATTTTAAGAACAGTCACACGATTTCGTCCTTCAAAGCAATTTCGCAATTTGTCAATATTGTCCTTGAGGTAAAAAAAAATGTCCAAACGGTTTCAAAACCAACTAAAAGCAATTTTCAAAACAATTCTGTCGTTAGTTATTTGAAAAAGACTTTTACAAGTATTTTGTCATTCAAAGTCGTTTGAAAAGTTTTTGTCCTTGAAGCAATTTAAAAACAGTTTGGTTTTTAAAGCTGGTCTGTCTTTGACATCTGCTTCGACCTACTGTCTGTGACAACTGCTGGCAATTATGTAGCGATTAATCCTAATTGCCAAATCTTTGTCGTTACATAATTTCACTCGCCGGTGCAATCGCATCGACGGATTACGTCGGGATAAGACATGTCCTACGCAAATGACAGATGGCTGATAGGCCGTTTTGGAACTCTGACCTGTGAAACGCTAGATCGCACGGCGCGTGCGGGCGATTGTGACACTTGACAGGTTTTCCTTCCAGGGTCAGCTGCCTGTTAGCTGGGTTAACACGTCCTCACGGTTGACTGTTAACCAGCTGTGGTGCAACGCTTTTTGCCTTAGTTTAGGTTTAGCCTGCGTTTTGTTGGTGCTTCAGGAACATGTTCCGTCGATGTTCGATTTCCTGTCGCTGCCTTTGTCAGGAGCGCCGTAGGTTCGTGTCGCCCGCTGGAGGGCGCTGCATCTCCAAGATGGCGCCGGGGATTTGGAACGTTTCCGTTTCGGACTTGGCGGCGACGAATCCGGTTTTAAAAAGTCCGCCTGAACCCGAATGTTGGCAACGATCGAGGGCTAATTACGTTTTCTGGGTGATGCAACTAAAGCGCAACGGATCGAAATTTCAGGTTTCGGTAAACGAATGCGTGCTGCTGACGTCGGGGCGTTGTCGTGGCAACCCCTCCCCCCGCCCCCCAGAAATGCATTCGAAATTTCAAAGACCTGGTTAGGTAGACGTATAAATCGTACATTTAGCGATATGTCCTATATTTCGTAATTTATCTAGCGATATAGCCTATGTTTTCCTATTCATTTAACGATATATCCTATGTTCTTCAATTTATCTAGCGATATATTCTGTTTTCCAATTTATTTCGCAATACTGTATATCCTATATTTTCCAATTTATTTAGCGATATATCCTATATTTTCCCAATATATTTAGAGATATATCGAATATTTTCCAATTTATTTAGCGATGTATCCTATAACTTTCCAATTTATTTCGCATGATATCCTGCTTCCCAATTTATTTAGCAATACGTCCTATATTTTCCAATTTATTTAGCGATATATCTTCTATTTTCTCAATTTATTTAGCGATATATCTTCTATTTTCCCAATGTATTTAGCGATATGTCTTGTTTCCCAATTTATTTGGCAATTCATTCTGGTAATACCTCAAGGGAATGTCGATATTAGAATTGGCTTGGAATTATTCCAAAAATCGCTGAGACACTTAGCCCTATTCAATTTTGTAATTGATACAACTGATGTAATTGATATTAGATTCCATAGGCCTATTCGAACAACGGCCGGGATGTTATGGTAGGGAGGGGTGTCATCAGTGGTCAAGGTCGCGAGGGCTGGCGCCCTTCCGCCAACACTCGCACCCCAGAGGGTAGCCTCTGCCCCTCAAGGCTGACCCTCGTGCCCGGAAGTGGCCGGTTTTGCTGCCCGAATTGCACTTGGTGGCAACCAGAAGCGGAACAGTTATCTCGAGCTGAGTTGTGCGGCCTTGGGTGACGTCCGTGTGCCTCTGCGATTTGGGCAAAAGCTGGCCCTGATGTAGTGCCAAAAAACCGAATTCCATTCGGAAGAAAACGTTGAAAACGCACCCGGATGACCCCCTTTTCCGAGGGGAATGGCAGGACTCTGGGTGGCAAAGAATTAAAAATATAAAATAAAATAGTCCTAAATATTCTTTAAAAAGTCACAAAACTCCTTAACCGTCGTTATTAGTGCTGTGTTATTCGAATATTCGCTTATTCGAAACCCAAAATAAATTTTCAGTTCGAATATTCGAACATTAAAAAAATTTTGAAATTTTTATATTCGAATAGTATACGAAAAACTTTGCTTGCTATTCGAATATTCGAACATTATTCGAAAATAATGTAAGCGATTTTTGAGATAGTGCGCATGCGCATTAGTGTTCACGTTTGTTTACGTTTCGAAAACTTAACGTTTCGAAAAAAGGTTACTGTCTTCTCTTTCTTTATTTTTAATAATTAAACTTGGATATTTTTTGTAGAATAATTCTCTGCTAATATCTACTAATTAATCTAATTTTAATTTCAGAATTTAATTTTCGAATATTATTCGAATATGTTCGAAAATTTTCAAAGATTTTCGAATATGTTCGAAAAGGGAAACAAAATTTTTTGCCATATTCGAATATTCGAAATTTCTCCAAAATCCCAGTTCGAGTATTCGAATATATTCCAACATTCGATAATTGATGTTCGAAAAGCACAGCACTAGTCGTTATAATTGTTTGAAAGTATTACATACCCTAGGTGTTGTTGTCGTCAGTGTGTGATGGGCGGTGGTCAAGGTAGGCTGGCGGTCTAAATATAGAATAATTGGTAGGTGGTGAAAGTCCTTGAATTGCAGTAGCCAACTAGATGGGTGCTGGAGTGAAATTTGGAGAAGGTTTCGGAAGGCGGCCTCTTTTGAAGCAGCGTTTGCGAAATGTTGGCCCTGGGTGGTTTACCAAAATAGCGCCCGTTTTCAGTGTTTTCATTTTGCATTTCCGGTTTGTGTTTTCAGAACCATGGCTTCGTGGTCGCCATCAAAAGCATCACGAAGAAAAACCTGTCCAAGTCTCAGAATCTTCTGGGGAAGGAGATTAAAATCTTGAAGGTAAGTTGAGACGGAATTAGATATTCTTGGGCTTGATTGGAAAATTAAAAAAACTGACCTTCCAATTGGACGTAATTTTTTTTGTTGTTGTTGCTAAACGGCGTTTAATGGCTTTCGCCTGGAAACACCTGTTTGCACTTCGATTGCCGAACTATGAAGGACAATCGGGAAATGTGTGTCAGGAGAAAAGAGCTGTTGTGATTTCCTGAAACTATGAAACTTAAAACCGCATTTTGTGAAAGAAAAATTTCGCAAAAAAATGAAGTTAGTTGTGATTTCTTGAAATTACGAAACTAGATCGAAAAAATGCAATTTTAAAAAAAATCACCTAAAAATATAAGTTGGTAAATTAAAATATGAATTATAAACTTTACTCGAAAATATTACCAAAAATTATTGAAGATATCTTTTTGCGCCTAAAAACAATGTAAAAAAATACAACATTATGCAAAGTAATTAATAAATTAAAATACTTTCATCCAGAACTCCAAAAATGCCCTACTTACTCCAAAAATAAACAAAAAATAAAAGGTATAAAACTTGCATCTAAAGTTAGGCTCATAAAATTAGGCCAAAGATTGACATGCTCTTAAGAAATGCGCATTTTACAGAATTAATTTACGGAAATTTTCCGTGGAATCCCATAATTTGGAAATTAATAAATGATACCCAAGTAGACATTAGTCAAGGGAATATTTCTTGCTGTCAACTAGGCTGGAAATTCTGAAATTGTACTGGATTTTTATTTTGAAGGGTCCCTGGAAATCCTTGAATTATACTGGATTTTTATTTTGACCATGGGAATCCTTGCATTGAACTAATTTATAATTTGACCCCGGATAACCTTGAATGGTATTGGATTTTCATTTCGACTCTTGGAATCCTTGAATTGTGCCTAGATTTTTTAATTTGACCCTGGATATCCTTGAAATTGTACTGGATTTTTATTTTGACCCAGATGCGTTATGTGAGGATGTTTTGGAAAGTAAGTGAAACGAAATTCGAGTGGTGTTGCAATCCTGTTGGCTTTTTCAAGGCCTGGAAGGATTGAAAAGATTGAGTTGCGGCTGGCCCTGACCCCTGAGGGGAACCCCTGGCATTGACGATGAGCTTTGTGTCTTGTTTATTTTGGACCAGGGGTGTTACCATCCTGAACTGATCCAGTTTGCACTTGTTCCCTTTTTCAAGGCTGTCAAGGGATATTTTTCCTCCAGGTGCCTGTGGTGCACTTGCTGGGAGGGCGTGGGCCAATGAGATCACTCCTAGAGCTCTTTAAATGTGGTACAGACAAAGGATCTTGGCTCTTGGTAACAACCCCCCCCCCACGCACGCCCCCTGGCAGGGGAATTTGCATGAGATACTGCATGATGGTGGCCTGAAATTGTGGTACCACCTGCTGGCACCCGGATCGGCACCCACACCAAACACGGAGTCCTTGAAATGTCCATTGAATCGACTCTGAAATCCTGCAGACACCCTGTAAAATAGGCACACGTTTTAGATAGGGATTTTAGCCTTTACAAGCTTTTCAAGGCCTTGAAATGCATTTGAGTTTGCAGTATGCTCAATTTCCACTTGTCTCTACAAGCTACGTCCTTGAAATGCCCTTGAGTTTACTCTACTATGAACATTAGTTTTCCCTATAGATTCTGAACTTTATCATAGGGGCCTACCCCTATTTTCAAGTCCTTGGAGATTAGTTCTCACAAAATAAGTCTTTGAGCTGTCTTTGATTTTGTCATATGCACAAATTCTGTTATGAATGTTAGAATAAATGTCACTGATTTGCATATATTATGGATATTAGGTTTTACAAGCTAAGTCCTTGAAATGTCATTGACTTTCTGGTATGCCCGATTTGTACGATGGATGTTAGGTTTTACAAGCTAAGTCCTTGAAATGTCATTGAATTTCTGGTATACCCGATTTGTACAATGGATGTTGGGTTTTGCAAGCTAAGTCCTTGAAATGTCATTGAATTTCTGGTATACCCGATTTGTACAATGGATGTTAGGTTTTACAAGCTAAGTCCTTGAAATGTCATTGAATTTCTGGTATACCCGATTTGTACAATGGATGT
>JAQIXS010006435.1:0-10732 GCA_034700785.1 Rossiulus vilnensis | reverse complement strand
GAATGGGATGCAAATGTTGATTGGCAACACTGCGTGACGTCTTTGAAACGAGTTCCACTGCTGAGCAGAGTTTCTAGTACTCCGGCAAAAGCAGCATTCTGAGCAGAGTTCGAAACGAGTTCCGCATGTCCTGACACAGTGCACATCTGACGTCAAAACTCGTTTGCGTTCCGAAACGAGATCCACGCGTATGGTGTGCCCGGGGTATAAGCTGCATGTACTCACTTCTTCAAGTTGATAGTGAATATCATTGCTTACACAATTGAGTACAATTTTTTTCATAAATTAAAGCAAGTATTTTTAATTTTTAATGAAAATCAAATTTAGTTTCATACACTATTTGTTTATACCCTACACTGTAAAATGGAATGGCGTGTAATACTGAAGAATATCATGAATGCAATTTATAATATCGATTTATTCACTGCCAATATGCGCCATAATTTTACCGTTTACCACATCTATCAAATTGTAGATTACAGTACTTCTTTTAGTGCATTATACATATTTCACTGTGAAATTTGAAATTCTTCTTAAACCCATTCATACAAAGAAACGTTTAACAAACGAAAAATGTCGTTAGACATTCAATTATGGAATGAATTAAATGAGAACATTTACAGTTTTACAATTGACTTGCTGGCGCTCGACATTTAAGAGTAAAACCCAGTGAAATGCAATAAATCCGAACAAATCACCAGGCAGATGAAATCCGCTGGGCATTCGTAATTCGACCGGCAATGAACTAATTGTCAATTTGTCAAAATACTGATCAGCAGGTGGTTTCTCGATGTGAAACATGAGCAAAATTCGCACAGATGAAATCAGTTTCAGACTTGCAAGAAACGGCCTCTTCAACAACCCCAAATGCGAAGCGGTCAGTAGTTGTTTGTGCATCGTTGATTTGATTATTTTATTGCGCTTTTAATTGTTTTATACAAGGAGATGGGGAGGTGGAATAATGCACCCAAGGATGTGACAACGCCCTCCTGTTAGCCACGAACGGAAAAATAACAGTAATGAGACCTATAAAACGGCTTGCATCAGTACGCCACATTCCTTAAGGGGGGATCCAGGAATTAAGAAGTTTTATTCAAAAGCGCATATCGTGGCCATTTTGTCTTTTTTCTTGGCAATTAAATATAAAACTGCGTGTGAAGTGTCAGGAATTTGCCGAATGAAGGATGATAAATTTAAGATTAAAAATAATTTTTACTGTATATGGTATCGCAATGCAAACAGTTGGTCCATATTAACAAGCGAAATTTGCCCTAAGTAATAATCATAAATCCATCGGGTGTCTTAAATCAACTCTGTGAATCCAATTCCCTTGACCGGTTAAGGAAAAACTTGTTCGAAACGTGGCCCAGGGTACACACAGCTCCCCCCTTGCGGTCAAATCGAGGAATTAATTAATTGTACAGGGTGTTATGAATCTTTTTACTAGTTGTATAACCTGTGATAAATTTGTTATAGTGCGAATAATTGTTTATGGGACCCTGTAAATGTTTTCGACATAAACAATACAACTAAAAAAGTATTTGGCAACACCTGGTCCACACTGTGAACATTTTTCATTGATATTATTTGAGAAAGTTGGAATGAAGGGGCGTATTCACATATTTTTTAAAATGGATATCCAGCAGCAGATAAATGTTTCTACTAAATGATGCATTTCAAGACATGATGGAATTTGATGAATTTCTTTTTTTAAGGTAAGTATTTTCGTTCTTTTTCGGTGAAACTGGAGTTTTAATTAACGCTTTATAATGCAATAAATTTAACTACTCTTAACACTCATTGGCTTGCATTGCTTGCTTACAACAAACAAACGTTACAGATAAAAATGGTTAGGCCTAACTGTGTTTGAAGAGCACTCCACAATCATTTGGTGTAAATAAATGTTCAGAAAATATCGGTGATGACGTCAGCGTCTTTTTCAGGAAATTTCTGATCAATATTATGTCGTCATTTTGAAATCATTCTAAATTCTGGCTCCCTTCAGCCCTTTGACAATTTACTTGAAAGCCATGCTAAAATGAAGCATTTTTGCAATTTAAATATGCACTTGTAATTTGTAATTTTGAAACGCTTTTTAAGTCGAAATATATTTTAATTTAATAAGGCCTACAACTTTGAAAACTTAGCCATTATAGGTGTTATGCATTTTCCTAAAATTGTTTTCAATGTTTCATCATATCCACGTGACTCATTTTATTATAGCTTTTTTCCCTTATTTACATAAGGCGCATGATAGGCCTATACGTACATAGAAATACAACATCCCCCCTCCCCTTCCTCTTTACAATGGATGAACACCTTCCCTTACACAGCTTATACACATTTATTACATCGATAACACGTGCTACAGTTATTTATTTTCGGTCTTCATGAAGTGTCAAAACAATGCTTTCCAAACAATAGCAGTCATTCTCGTCACTGACTGAAAACAGATGACTGTTTCAAGAGGGGTTTTGGGAAATGACCACAATTAGAACGCGGCATTAGGGTTATTAAAGTAAATCAAAATCAACGTCATTTGGAAGTCTCTCATCGTTAATTATGAAGCCAGGGGCTTGAGGGGTTTACGGAGAGCTAGTGCTCAAGTTAAAGAAACCTGTTCTATTGTTGAACCCAGATGATTATGCTAATTGAAGTGTAGTCACATCACAGTGTGAATGTTATTAAACAACTTTGGCCTGGACTTCACCATGAAAACATATCTCAAGCAAAAATAATGTCTCATTTCCTCATAATATAGGCTATTGTAACACATAGTTAATTTTTGTGTGTTAAAAAATGACGTCATTTGAGGACGTTGTTAATTCTAAAGGAACAACAATGGATGCTTTCTCTTTTTGGAACAGGATGACACCCATTCACAAAAACGAACTAAAATGACGTCATATTTTAGCCCTGTTATATTGTTATTAGCATATTTTAGCATGATTGTCCAATTGATCCCCTATCCATGACGTGTGTTATGGACAGCCTTTAATTAACTGGTGCATTTTGTCTATCGTCATATCTAAACAATAGCTTAATGCAATTTTGCATCATTGGTAGTCGTTCGATGTAGTTGTTGGAAAAATTATGCAAATCCTTCATGGTTTTTCCTCTCGAATTCTGTGAAATGTTCACCAAATAACGAATTTTTTGCTTTAATTTAATTAAACGTCGCTATCGCATCCCAAACATAATCGCATGACAATGGCATTATTCAATTACTTCTAAGAAGGAATAGTTCCGTAAATTTATGAAATTTCGACATAGTGTTTCGACGATTTTTCAAGGAACTGTCTTGCATATTCATGTATATTCATTGTTTATTGATGATATCGTGGCTTGTCATTGATGTCATATACATAATGATATGCATGCAATATGTGACGAAAATGAAGATAATAACTACAATCAAATACACTGTGCGTAACAAAGGCAATGTACATGATGTTATAAACAAGAAAGATTAAAATTGTTCGTCAGTTTCGTCTGATGGCAAAGGTGAATGAACTATAAATGACGGATGGCCTTATATGGGGTTATACAGTATATGACTTAACTGGCCATGTATATGAGCATTACAAGTCCACACGATCAGTATCAGTACAAATATATTGTAAATGTGGTGATATTAATAAAAAAAATTAGTGTTATCACAAACCATAATGATATTATCATACAAGTAGTAAAAAACCGATATAACTGGTATTAGTAGTCCAAAATTCACTATATACATGTATAGTGATATCAGTTTAGAATCAGCTACTGATGTTTTCACCAGGGTGCTCAGTTAAACAAATATATTGCATGCCAAAATAATGTAAATGACATTTTAACTTTAATATAAGCTACTGTTTTAAATTTTCCAGGGTGGGACATTGAAATGTATGTATGTATGGCCATATCTGTGAATATGTTGACATTTACAATGCATGGTAATATGTAAATATATGTATGCAAAACATGTGTATAATTATGGATACTTACATAGATATACATGTATAGGTCCATTTATGACCAATTTCTGGTCTAACCATAAATGAAATAAGTCATGTATGCCAATATATTTGTTTATCGGGGTGTTGTCCATCAATTGGGATACTCATGGATTCTGAGGGGGGTAGGGACGTCCGGTGTGGACCCCCCTAATTCGTGCCAGACTCATTATGAAAGTTCATGAATCGTTTTTTGTTGGCGAATGAAGTTTCAGACGCATACCTTAAAGGGGTCAAGGAAAGTCGAGGATGGTTTGGTACTGACTATGGCAGCTTGCGAGCGAGGGTGGGAGGTATTAATCGGATGTCCAGCAGACCAAATCTGACAGGCAGAGTGTTGTATGTGCAGTTCGCAGCGATTATTGACGGCGTTAATGCGCAATCCCTTTTGGCAATGGATTTAATAATAATGTGGTTGTTAGCAAATGGCGTGTTTTCCAATTAAAGGGCATTTGCAACGAGTAGACTTCTACTCGGATGGAATTAAACAATAAAACAATTAAAAGTGGTTCCGACCTTTTCCTGCTCTGGCATCCACACGCCGTTAACCATTGATGCCAGTCGTCCGTATAGAAAATTAATTTCTCCTTTAATGACTTTTAATGGACCTCTCTTTATAAACTGCAGGAATTTACACTTTTCGCTCGACTATTTCTTGATTCTTAATTTGCTCGCAAAGCGCTAAAATTCGCCTTTAAAATTTGTCGTGCGTGCACGCATGGTTTAGTGTCCTTTCAAAAATATTACGACCTGCAGCCCTGAATTCGCCAAGGAAATCGATTAAAATGGCCTTTGCAATATGTAAATTTCCTCTTTTAAAAATCGCCCTTCCCCCTCCTCCAAACTTATTAGAAATGATAAATTGAAAGGGACTCTTGAAATCATCTAACTCATCGCGATGGAATAATCATTTTTTTGCGTTTCCTTTAACAAATACTATTTGAAAAATGGATAATATTACTCCCTAATCTGAACCGACCACAAGAACAAAAACGTAAATCCACAAATGAGAGCAAATAAGTGTATTCACTCATATTTGAAAGTACACAATTTGCGTTTTCACACAAGGTAAAGGGAATATTGAATAATTTTAAACTTCCCATTTATTTGTAAAAAAAATTATAAGAAATTTGAAAAAAAATGTTATGCGACCGCCTAAAGTAGGGCTTCTTTGCTAGGCAACTTGGCATTGCAGGTTGCGTAGCGAGTTTTTAATTAATTTGTTTTATAAATAAACGCATCAATTAATTCATTGGGACGCTGAATTTATGCGTATACCATAGTCTTATTTGATTTATTATATTATTATATTTAGAACTGAAATAATATTATGAAGCGAAGTGTCCTAGTTGTGTATAAGAACTGGTGTCAAACAATCAATTATAAAAAAACACTTTTCTATTTAAAGGTAAGAATAACAATTCAACGTTGGGAAAAAACTTGAAAATGATCGTGATGTTATTTATGCGTTTGACATTTTTAACTTACGTTTTGTATAAATTTCATCGGTACATAAACTGTAAAAAATGTGTACCAGTTTTATCTGACGCTTAACACGGGACTTACTCGTTTAAAAAAATTAAATGTATGTACGAAATTTCCTTCGATCTTTATCACTGCCATGTTTCATAGGGCGGAAAAACTCATGGCGCAAAGCACCTGAAAGAATTTAGCAGTTTATACAGTGCAGTTTTTTACATTATTACATATGGCCATGTCAACATACATTACAGTATTTACAGCTAAAGACATCCAATCTTTTGACCATACCTGTTAACATTTTATTTATATTGGCATGTTATACATGAGATGGTCAGGTGTGCATTTATGATCATGTCAATAAGGATCATGCATAGCCAGTTATGGCGAATATGTGAATATATTTTGCACAAATCTCTCATTCTCAAAATAATAAGTTGTTTTGAAACGTGTTGATTAATGCTAATGACTTCTACATATATGACCTGGTCATTTGCGTGTGCAACACGTATTTTACACATTTTTTACATAGTTAATGTGCCGACGCTTGGGTGCATATTTCATTGTGAATCACACGGGATGTTAACTCCGATAATTGTCCGTCATCACGGCAATATAATTTTCGAATTCATCGGAGGGTTGATAATAAATAGCGAAATAATTTGACCGAAGCATTTTCGACATTCGCATTGTTTTTTACGACCAAACGGTCAAATGCTGGAGGATTTAATTGAGGTTACCCTATTCGTACGTCTCTTCGACGATTGCTTTCTAAATTTATAACATCGCAGGTGCTACAGTGTATTATCACATTCCCCAGACTGCATTTGGAGGTTAAAAACCCATTATGGTGCTATTACATTCAACCAGCAAAGTTTTGAATTGCAAAAGCCAAAACATCACATCAATGATTGGGCTTAAAATTTATTCGGCAAGCAATCAACCTACTCTACCGAAACGAATTTGTTTTTCAGAAAAAACAGAAAGAATTACTCCCATATTTTTGCTTCAAATACTTGTTATAATTGATTCATATACGTTATTTTTTATTTGTAAGAAAGTTAATTAATTTGAAACAAAACCGTAGAAAAAAATAATAAGAAGGTTGCATTGCAGGAAAATCGGCTTTAGGCGGTCGCAAAATGGTGGTTTTTTTTATAAATAAACAGGACTTTTTCAAATAATAACAATATGACCCCAAACCCTAATGGACAATCAATTCTATACCGGATAAATTAAATGTAGCAATTACAATAAGTATTGTAGCAAAATTGCGGAAGTATTTCTCACTGCCTATAAATAATTTCGATGAAAATGAAAAGCACTTCAACAGTATGTAATACGGTTTCCATATGAGCAAAATCAAAAATACCCAGACAAGACAGATCGGTCAATAACCAGGTCAGGCTGATGGTTTGTCTAACTAGCTGACCAATTGACCATGCTCAACTAATGTCAGTCATCAACAGGTTGCTAAGGAAACCATTTCTTTAATTTCCTTATGTGTGAATGTGTCGTTGGGGGCGTTGCGAGTAGGAATTAGGCGAAGGTAATTGACGTCCCCTAACATTAACATTTGCAGAGGATAGCCTAAACAG
The DNA here is from genome assembly GCA_034700785.1 of Rossiulus vilnensis. Classification (NCBI taxonomy): domain Eukaryota; kingdom Metazoa; phylum Arthropoda; class Diplopoda; order Julida; family Julidae; genus Rossiulus; species Rossiulus vilnensis. The sequence continues at coordinate 3,657 of JAQIXS010006435.1, read as the reverse complement.
GAGTTCACTTGTGGCTAACGCAGCAATGTCGTGTCCAGTCGCCAAACTGTCTGGTAATACCCCATTAAATTTAAATGCATTTTGATAGCTTTTCTCTCCGATATAAAACGCATTTCTCGAATGCCGAAGTTAATTTATAAGGGGCTATAAAATCGGTTTCGATAAGAAATTGTTGGGCTCGTTTAACCGGCACTCTGTAACCGCACTCGCATCTTAATAAGCTTGACAAACACTTTTTTGTTTCAAGTTTGGATGTTTGTTCAGGTGTTCAGGTGTTTTGGTTGATTTGCTTGGGGCGTGACATAAATGACGATTTTTCAGCAGCACAACGACAAGTTTTTTTACTTCCGTTTAATTTAAGCGAGAGAAACCATAGCAAATGAAATTTCAACGTTAAACGAATTAAAACAAATACAGCTATTCTTTGACAAACAAACAGTACCTTCCTGAATGCAAGACTTCAAACGAAACGACGTAAATCGAATACTAGTTTCCTATTTATTTCCTATTTAACCGATTCGGACGTTCGAGAAATTCGAATTTATTAAAACTTGTATCGAACTGTAATGCAGTATTGTTGAATTTGTCATATTATATTTCAATATTCATATTAGAATTGTAGAATTCAATATTTATTATTGACATTTTGTATAATCATGATGTGTATATTCTCTCAACTTAAGATTTACATTGACCGTCCATCGTTTTAAATATACAGTATCTCATGAAAACGTAAGTTACTATGCCTACATTGTGATATCATATATTTATAAATTTAAATTTTGCATACAGTATATCTGTCGATATAAGTAAACCATTAAATCCATACTGGCCATACATTTTCAAATATGTCCAAATAAGTGATATGAAAATATAAATCAACATATATTTACAGACCTGGTCATAGGTCATAGGTCTACCTACATATGTTAATGTCCTTACTTGGAAAATATAATACAGTAACGTATGGTAAACTTGACATTTTATTTATATATGCATGTAATAAGCTATATTTTCTTAAGGGAAATGAGCATATTGTCTTTATTAGAAAATCGAATATTTTCCATTATGGCCAAGTATGCAGCTTTAATACTTCTTTATCTAACAAAGCCATACGATATAATAAAGCCATTTAATATACATGACCATGTACATGTATGTAATAAGGCTTTATGTAAAGGTGTCATATATGACAATGTCAACAAATGGTCATATTTAGTTGAAAAATGGCCAGCAACGACATATTTAACCTTATATATCACCATATTTATCTTTTCCATTAGGGATAATCTATGTATACATTAACTAGAGCATATTGTATTGAAAACTGTATAACTTTTGATTCAGTCTTATATATTGTAATTTGCAATTTCGAATTTAAATACTGAAAGGGAAAGATTAGATTGGCGAGAAAAATCAAAACGCTTCTGACCGAGCCGCGTTAAATGCGAATATAAACGATATTAATCCATTTTACCACCTAAATTAATTCACCAGAGGCGTTTATGAACGACCCCCCTCAGCCTCCACATTGTGTGGAGGTTCTTTTGACCCTTACTGCGGCAGCTCAGAGCGCAAATTCGCATAAAAATTTAACGGTCTAATTTCAATTCAGTTCGCCATTAATGTTTTATGCGAAATAATTTCTGTTTTGCATTTAGCAGAAACACAAAAGCAGGAAGAAGCGTTTTATGAGGCGATGCGATTGCGATCCTATACCCCTGTCTCGCTATGATGCCGAATCGCGAAGGTGTGAAACCTCTTTAAATTGATTTATTATTTTCTGTCACACATTGACCCCATGCAGAGTAAGCACAATTGAAGAGCAACTTGTGTTTTTTTTCTTCGGCAAAAGAGATTGGATGCGAATGAAATAACTGTCAATATATGGAATTATCGATTGCCCTTGCCAACGTCAAGCCCACGTAGATTGAGACCTGTAATAGCACAAGAAAGATGCCCCTTAACCCCAACACCATCTGTACATGCATGCATTTCTTGCGCTACAACAAAGGAATTCATTCGGGGATTAACGCAGAATACAAATTGTTTCAAATGACTTCATTTTGGGAAACTGTGGTTAATAGGTTAATGTATTAGATGAAAATGACTGAGAAATGATATCTTTACGAGACGTGCACTGCTGACGTCATTGGCAGATTTCAATTCGATTGCTTAAGGGGTTTAAGAGGGAAGCACCTTTCATTTAGCAGGGTTCATACAGAAATTACATTCTTAAATTCCCTGACTTTATCAAACATGTTTGTAGAATGAAATGGACTAATTACTAATATTTGTATTTATTATTTTTCAAATTATGAAAGATTTTAACGTACTAAAATAAGGAAGTAAGGGGATCCCCTAGTGTGCGTTAGATACCCTCTCTTTTCAACAGTGTCATAAACTAATCATTTGAGATTATGCCAATTTAAGGACTGACTGACTTCTGCTGATGAATATTGCCCTGATTTTTCCATGAAAGTTTGAAATTTCCCAGACTTATCATGGTCGTTCCTATTCCCTGGCAATTCCATGTTTACCATCTCAGTGGGAACCCCCCAAACAAGGGGGAAGACCAAAAAATCTTGATCATTTTCCATCCACTATCTGCACTTCAATGAGTTTGGCTTTAAGGAGCAATTTCGGGCGTTGAGTTGCCTCGAGTGGCCGCTAGATGGCGCTCGTCCACCTAGGGTGGCTTCCTGTTTTGCTAGCCAATTTTTTTCTACTATTTTTGCCAAACTTGTCGAAATGTTGCAAAGATGGGCGTTTCGCGTTTGGAGACAAAAAAAGATAGCCTGCCATGGTCTAGGTAGCACTCAGTGATTTTAAATAAATATGGCATCCAGTCGGCCTTCTGATGAAAACTGATTAACGGCCTAGGTGACGTTCTTCATTTCCTAGTCACAATATCGCACTTCCGGTACACGTCCAGTCGTGACAGCGCCGTTGGAGGACATGTCACGAGTTTTCTAACAAAATGGGCGTGGCCCACAGGGACGCTGACTCGAGCGCAAAAGTGTCAGAAGTCTCCCCCAGGGGGGCTTCCGGTCTCTTTCACCGTGCCATAAACATGCGCTACTGTACACTGCTTTGTTGAAATCAGCCAGCTTGACTAATCAGGGTTGGTTTTTTCTTCTTTTTTTTTTGTCCATGGTCAAAAATCCTCACCATTTGTCTGCTAGAGCCAGACTCAGCCAACAGAATATTTGTGAAGAAAAAAACAAAAAACACATCAGCCTTTAATTTTAGACACCGAAAACAGCCCATCGCAGGATGTGACGCCACCCTCCTCATCCATCGACCAGCCAGTCAGCGTCGTGACATAACAGCACGGTCTGAAGAGGCTATTGTTACCCCTCTTGACGTCACATCCTGCGCTGAATGATTCCAGAGGATTTTCGGTGAAATCTGACTACCAGCTATGCGTGTGGTAGGCGGTAATGATGGGGGATAATTCTTTGAAATAGTCAACCCATGGTGTTGGAATGAAATTCTTCAAAATAAGTTAAAGAAAGTAGACGTTAGTTTTTTTTTAAAAAAATGTACTTTATCTGCTTACTATACGCACTAATATCTGCTTTCTTTGGCTTATTTTAAATAATTTTACTGCAACACCATACCATGAGTTGCTTATTTCGAAGAATTTTCCCCATC
>JAQIXS010006434.1:0-10737 GCA_034700785.1 Rossiulus vilnensis | reverse complement strand
TGGTAGATGGTAAGTGTTATAATCTTAAGGTCGTGAGTTCAAGCCTCACCTAGGACATCTTACCTTTTATAATGATTAAATTGACATCATATAAACATAGCTGTATTGGGCTGCCTGCAACCAAACGGCTGCTGTAGTGGATCAGATGGTAGATGGTAAGTGTTATAATCTTAAGGTCGTGAGTTCAAGCCTCACCTAGGACATCTTACCTTTTATAATGATTTAATTGACATCATATAAACATAGCTGTATTGGGCTGCCTGCAACCAAATGGCTGCTGTAGTGGATCAGATGGTAGAGGGTAAGTGTTATCACCTGGGGCTTCCTGCTTTTTGTTATGATTTAATTGACAAAACATAAACTTGACTGAAGTGGGCTGACTCAGTGACTGTTCGTAGAACATAGATCTCGTAATTTTAGGATTGTGAGTTCAACCCTTACCTGGTGCATCCCTTCTTTCGTATGGTTAAATATGCAAAATATAAGCAAGGCTGAATTGGAATGCCATAAAGCATGTGCCTGGTTCAGTTGGTTTAACTGGAGAAATATGAAAATGGCTGAATTGTGCTTCCCCAAACATTTCGTGGACGTGGTAAGCCGTTCGTTAGATTTTAACTCTCATGATGTTAAGATTGGTAGAATCAATTTTGACGTTTATTATTGTTTATTTTGAAAAATTATAAAAATTACACTTTAAGACAGTTTGGAGCTTTATAAATGGCTTAGTTGGTTTGTTCCTATAATCCCAGGGATGTGGTTTGAGGTTGATTCCCCTAAGGTGAGTTATAACCATACAACCAATTAATTCAATTACTTTCAATTTGCCAAATATAAAAATCGGCTGAATTGCACTTCACAAAAACGTTGACTGTCTCACTGGCTCAGTCGGTAAATAGCATAAGACAAATATGCCACCAATTGCAATGGCAATCTTAATTTTATTTCGGTTTCAATAGAATCACTTTAAAGTTGCTCAAATGCACTTAACTGTTTGCACGTCTGTGTTTATTGTCTGGTTTTCCATTACATGTATGGTTATTTTACTAATTTTAAAAGTCATTAAATGCACTGTAACATTTCTGCCTCTTTACTGTATTGGCAGTTATCTGATTCGCGATGTGCGTGGTATTTATTTTTCGTTTCATTTGTTCGACGAAGATATCCACTTGCTTTTTCTAATATTGCTGATGCTGGGTCTTAGGTCAGCTGGAACTAAAATGTCCTCTAGTAGTTCCATGACATTGGGATTCACCTTAAATGCAACTTCTGGAAACACAACTTTCCTTGTGACTTGACGCAAAAGCTCCTGCAATTTCATGTTTTATGGTCCTTTGTTTCATTAAATAATAATATTTCCTAACAAATTGCTTATAGGAATATAGGTCAAATTCATGGATTTGTAAATTTTATGTTTTTAGTTTGTCCGATTTCGTTTCAAGTATTGCACACTCATCTATTGACAATTATAAGCTAAAATCATTAGTCTTACACTCATTAAAGCTTACACTTTTACTGGAATCGTCGTAGGGTAAGCGTCCATACGTCATGGCAAATAGTACTATCCCGAGACTCCAAATGTCGGAATGGCGTGGGTCATAAGGTCGTCCTATTAAGTAAGATATAAAAATGGTGTAAATTTTAGGCTTACATGTAAGGCCGACTTACTTTTTTTATTTAAATACTTCTTATAATTGCTCAATTTATTTTATATAGTGTAGAATTGGCTATCCTATAAAGTCTGGGCTATTTTATAATTTTAAAATGGCCCTTATATATAATAATAAATTCACTGAAATAAAATAATACACAACCTCCAGTGTCCATCTTCGAAAGTTACATTGATAGAAAAACCTAGTTTTCGAAAGTAGCTTAACGATTTTTCAAGTATTTTTAGAAATATAAAAATACATATAAAATTATAAAAAATAAAGCAAATCATAAGGCCTAGTGGACAATCCATTCTACACGGTAATACACATTTACCAATTATAGCCTAATATGCATTTGGTGCAGTGATTTTTGCATTGTGGGCATCCTTTTGGGTCGTGCTTTAATTTAATTATGAATTGAAATTAAATTTTATCTAATACATCAAAATGAATCAACTGTTTGCTAAGTAACTAGGAAACGATATTCGATTTGATATATTCAAGAAATTTTGTTGGGGTTTTCTGAGATTTTTGGCCCTCTTAGGATTATCATTTACCTAATTTGAACGATAAAGTTCCAAACATGCATATTTTTATCCAAATTAATATGTTTGGCAATTTCCTTGTCTCTATTTGGCCCCAGCAGTTGATTGTCCCTACCTTGCAAGATTTCCGGGCTAGCGTAGGAGTAACTTCCACAAAAAGTTCTGCTAGGATCAAAGCTCCCCTTGGCATTAGAAGTCCATGGTCTTGCAAATCCGAAGTCCGTGAGGCGTACATTGGAATGCTCATCAATCAGAATGTTCTCCACTAAGTGGATGACAAATAAAAATTCCTATGGTCAAGAAGTTAGTAACCACTTAGCTTTTTCAATGCAATGGTTCATTTTCGCTAAGGAAATGTAGTAGATAGAATAAACAATTGCGCTAGAGTACGCTATGGCACCATTCTTACTGGAAAAGTCCATTCTCGATTAAATATTTTCTGTATTTATTTTGTGTAAAATGCTTTTCACAAGTTTCAAACCAAAACACATCAAATTAAACCTCATTCCAAAGGTATGCGACTCCTTTAGGCAAGGTTTAGCGAGCAGCTCTTGTGGATCTGAGTTCATGAGTTGGAACTGTGGAAACTCCCAGGAGGCGTAGTATTTATTGGTTGTGTAGAACTTTGCGTTTACGTGTCAGATTTTTTTACGAATTTTCATACAACAATTGAAAAAGATGTGGATGTGTTCAATGTCTCCATGGTATACTAAACCAAAAGCCATAAGTTGAAAACTCATACGTTGCATATGTATGAGCACTGGCAAGTAGGTATGACTTACTGTTACCATACTTTAGGAATATTAAATATAGGAATAGGAATATAAAAGTGAGGAATATTCCAAATAGTGATAAATTTAACATTGCTTTTTTAGCTCTGTGTTTCATTATCAGGTATTCCAACGTGGCCTCCTTAGCTCAGTGGTAGAGCGCTGGTCTAGTAAACCAGAGGTCATGAGTTCGAAACTCATAGGAGGCATAACGCTGAATGTCTTTACTATGTCATTTGCCAAATGTTTTTTTACATCTGAGTCGCAGTAAAAGAGAGGAATATTTTCATTGTCAGGTATTCCAACGTGGCCTCCTTAGCTCAGTGGTAGAGCGCTGGTCTAGTAAATCAGAGGTCAAGTGCTCGAAACCGATAGGAGGCATAACGCTGACTGTCTCGACAATGTCTTTTGCTCGCTGCTTTTTTTACTTTAGATGCATTAAAAGAAAGAAATATGTTGAATAGGGCCTGACTTAACGTGCCCTCAATAGCTTAGTGGTAGAGCGCTGGTCTAGTAAACCAGAGGTCATGAGTTCGAAACTCCTAGAAGCATTAACACTGACCATCTTAGTAATCTTTAACTCACTAATTAGAGTGTTCCTAAATTTGAATGATAAAGTAAAAATATTTTAATTAGAGTTCTGCTCAAGGAAGCCTCTTTAGCGCAGTGGTAGAGTGCTGGTCTACTAAACTGGAGGGCATGGGCGCTAAACTCATTAAAGACGGAGAATTGGCTGTCTTTCACTGGTCTTTTTAAGGTTATTTAGAAACGATTTAGTTTACTTACACTTCAGGTCTCTGTGCACCCAACCGATATTGTGACAGTACTCCACTGCATCCAGCAATTGGATAAACCAAATTCGAGCTTGGGGTTCTTGAACTCTGCCCTCTGATTGAATGAGCTCCAGTAGAGATCCCTTTTTCGCCAACTCCATGACGAGGTAAACTCTGTATATTTGGAATAAATTTGATGATACATCGATTTTATTTCAAATTTCGAATGTTACTCGTAAATTTTGGACGTTGCCAGGTTAAAATCGAGCATTCTATTTGTGTTTATCATATGAATTAAAGGAAAGGTGTCAAACTCTAACCCTCTCTAAGCTCTCTTGCCCCCATTTCTACAGCAAACCTTGGTAACGTGGACATGCATGAATAAAGGTTAAGAAGCGAGGGTTTACCACCTGGACATCAAAATGAAAGAATGAATAACATCATTGCTCTGCTGCCCTACTTGCCACAAGAGAAGAGGGTGTTTTGATCGTTTATTGTGGGTACAATACGTGTGTCACATACGCCGTTATGGAAAAAATGTCGACCGAAACGCAACTGTTTCACAGGGTCATCGTTACTGTTTTCATAATTAAACATCAGTGTACGGTGTCTGAACTTGTTTTTTTTTTTAACGAAATCAAACTTTATATTTTTGAAAAACTATTCAGTTTTACCCTGTTCTGAAAAAGTTGATTTTTTTGGCTGTTGTTGCATTATGGTTTGACATCCTTCAATTACTTTTATTGTGATTTTCAACTTTTCGATTACGGTTAATGCACGTTTGAGTGATGGGCATCCATTTCCCATATTGCAAGTTTGAGTGAAATGATTTAGAAAGCCTAGGGCTCACCTGCTGGGCGTTTCGATGCAATTTAAGTAGTTGATTATATTCCTGTGCTTGACCGATTTGATTGCCTGCACTTCTCTGGGTAGGAATCGCTCCAAAATGTTCGGTCGGGCCTTCTTCTTATTGACGATTTTGATTGCCACTTGACAATTGTCCTGCTGGGAATATGCCTGCTAAAAAGTATTGAATACATAATTAATGTCATCATCGTTTTACTAAGTGGCATTTTTGATGTTCTTAAAATTGGCATGTTGTTGTCTTCGTCTGATATGCATTAGAGGAACTGACCATCTTGGCCAATAGTTTCGAAAACTTCCATCAAACATCACGAAATATTCCAACTGTTATTGTTACATTTTAATAAGAAATAAGTCAATTTAAATTGTGCATGCAAGCAAGACCCATATCCAGTGACACAGGGTAAAAAGCACACTTTGTGACGTCATACTTTGCATACTTGATATATTTACGTGGTGTTAAAATTTGAAAACTTTCTGAAGTTTCTTGAAATAAGGAAATGTTGGTATTTATTTTTTCTAAAAAAATACAGTAAAAGATTATTCCAAATAAAAATGTGATTTTCCGGATACTTATGACTTCAGTCTATATATAATCTGTTTACGAATGAAGTTTTGATAACAATTGCAATATAACAATGTTGAAATAGAGGAATTCTGTAAAACCCCAAAATGCAGTGCGTGCTCAGGAAAACCTACAACTGTTTATCAGCGGAAGTCATTCGAGTGAAGTTGAGTCAAAATCGCATTCCGTTATAGAGCAGAAATAAACTTATTGTGCGTCAGGTAATTTTTGGAAACTTGTGATTGATGTGCGTATACTCTGATTCATGGCGGTATATTTAGACGGCTTATCTGGGAAAACTTTTATATTTTAAGTTTAACGTTTTAGATATGGAATGCATTGGAGAGAATGGGACCCTTCTATTTGTTGAACATTTCGCCCAAAATTTTTAAAAAAATGTAGAGAACTAAAATTGTCAGAAACAAAAGGTCGAGTAAGCTCACCTGAACACTGTTTCGGGGGAAGGGGGTATTCAAAGTTTGCCAAAGTGTGACAGGAGGGGGTCACAAATTCGCAGTTCCACTGACCTTGACTTTCGAGAAGGAACCGTAGCCGATGGTTTTCCCAATGTAAAAGCCATACTTTTCCAAGGTGGAAGACTTTTCCGTCCTGGATTCTGCATGATGGGCATCTCTGGGCGACACCCTGTGGCTGGTCGACATGCCGGTATTCCACTTGCATTCGTTAGTCGATCATTACTGCTAATTTTCGCTGGGACTGATTTTGATTTATGCGAACGTCCACAATTTCGGGATGAGGGAGATTCACGGTGGGATCCCGCTCGGTCTTGATTTCTCCTCCGAAAATCACATGCAATTTAGGCTTGGAAAAATGGCGAAATAAGAAGCAATATTCGTATTCTTTCGAACCGACGTTCCGTAAACATTGCGCGTGACATGGCACGCGCCCCGGAAATGACGTTCTGACAAGCATGGGAATGCCAAATTTTCAAATATGGCTTTACCGTACTTCCTTTTTTTAAACAAGATCTAATTGAAATTGTACCGTTTCCGCCAAATTGTGGTATTGCCGAATATAAAATAACACAAGAAAAATGAAGTTAAAATCTTGAAAACATTTATTCAATGTCCTAGTGGAAATAAATATTTACGTAGTGTTTTCATTAGCTTTAGGCTTACTTTGTGTGCTTTTTATGCTAGTTTTCGCTTTATGCTTTAGGCTATTGAAAACACTAAGTAAATAATGAAATTAGAGTAATTGTGAGTAATTAATGGAGTAACTAGTGAAAACACTAAGTAATCATTACGTAAACTTAGTAAGTATTTATTTTCACTAAGACAATGAATTGGACACTAGGGTAATATTTTGTCTTCTTATTAAAGTTTGAAAGTGCAAACTATATTTTCAAAATTCCCACGTCTTTAGGTTCCAACATGCACCGGAGGATGGCGCCACCAGTTGAATTATGCAGATCTGCAATTTCACGTGGATGCTGAGGGACTTGAGACAAGTTGAATTCGGTAAGATACAGAGACTTATTAGTTTCGCATTGTAGATTTCTAATTAAGAGTTGAAGACCCTTGAACTTGAATCCCATCTTACTCAACCGAAGAGCGTGATATATGGCGAGGAATCTTTGCGAATCTCAGGCATGTGTTGAATCTCAGTAGATTCTCAAATAGAATTCTGTAAAGATGAAAATAGATGCATGCACTACTTGATTGTTGGGAAATGTATAAACATGTACATCATATATTTTTAATTTTCACTCTACAATAATGCGAAAGAAATATGTTAACCATTTCTAAACATGTTATGATTGGCTGGTTATTTACTAGGACATTTGAATTATTCAATATTTTCACCATGTCCCATACAAGCGAAGTCATGGGATTATTTTATTGCCTTGCTGGTACCAGTACAATTTCCGAATGTTTGGTTTGACATGTTAAGGGCATGCTGATTTCGAAAACTTTAGCATGTTATTTTCTTTCATGAAACACTGCAGTCTGCATTGGCAAATTCCTCGAAATTAGACTCGCCCTTAATGATGACTCAGTATCTGACACTAGCCATTCGGTCTTCCTAAATAATTGATCTTGTTATCCATCCGCTGCGGTAACATTTCCGTGCATTAATCAAATGAAGTCACCAAACCGGTGGATGAATTTGCTAATTCAGTTTCTCAGACTGGATATTATAGCACTCACACAACTCACAACTGTTAGTAGTAAGGCGTTTCGTATTTCATTAGTTGGCAAGCAGCTGGCGACTGCGGCAATAATTTCATCAGAAATCGTTAATCAATCTCGGTGGTTAAGCACTTAGTGCTTCTGGAGTCCAATGTCTTCTAACTTAGCGGAAATGTATGGCGTATGGACACAAGTTTCAGGGCATAGATTTAAGTGAATGAGACACGCCTACTAAGCGTTCACTCAGGGCGCAACATGTGCAGGTCAGGGTGTAGCAGGCGGAGGCGGCGTTGTTTCTGTCGATCATTGCAACGATTTCAAAATTGACCACCTGTTTACATTGACCGATTGTTAGGGTCCCTTGAAAAAGCCTAGATGTACTTCCCATACCGTAATTTCAAATAATATGGTAGTAAATTTGATATTGCATCATATTACTGGTGCGTTCTTGTATTTGATACTGATCAGAATTTGCAAAACAATATTTTGAAGCTACAAGATGAATATTGATTGTGAAAATTAATTTGATGAAGGCCTATTTGTAATTTCAGTATGGTATCAGCAATGTCAAATGTCCCACTTTTTATTGAAAGAACGTACATGTATTATTAATCATAATAAAATCTTAAATAAAGAACCTACTAAATCAATGTACATGTAATTTTTAAATGAATGGGATAATAATTTAAGTTGTTTTAGGTGAAAAAAGTAGGCAAAAGATATTTTTTATTAATTTAAATTTTTTTTTATACATTGACCATCTGATTAATGTGACCGATTTTGTCCAGTCCTTTGAGTGGTCACTAAAGCCAGGTTTCATTGTATTTGGTTTATTCATGGTTTATCAAAATTCAAAATCAAAATTCAGAATTTCAGTGTAATGATTGTTTGTAAACAAAATATGATCTGTTCGAACATTCTTGCATGAATAAACCAAATACAGTGAAACCTGCCTATATTTTGACTTTTTCTGTCGACAGTTTAGGGGATTTCGGACGTATTTTAAGAAATATTTAATTCAAGATAGGTTTTTGTAATTTTTCTCAAATTCGGAACGTGTGGAAAATTTGCCGAAATCATGAAAAAAATAACGCCAATGACTCGTTGAAAAAATTACCATTGCCAAATCCAGCAGGTACCATGCATAAGAAAACATACATTTTTGCGTAAAATACTTATTATAATTGCTAAATTAATTTTTCCATGTGTGGAAGTAATGGTTCCCTAGGGTCTGCATATTTTCTCTAAATTCATAACGTTCCGTTTTGTGGACATGCAATATCAGTACATGTTTTGTCACTGTAAAAATGGCGCCAGGGGGAGGTATTCGCGGCCGTGGTTTGCGTGTTCCCTCATCGTTATGCCGTGGTTAATTACAACGTGGATCATCCTTCATAAACATTGTCGTTAATTTAATCGAGCCTTGTGTACTTAAAAGCGATCCGACATGCGAAGGAACTCGTAGTTACTCATCCTAAAAAGCGAACTTTGTGTCAAATTAGCGTGAATATTTTACGGTGCGTGCGAGATGCAATTGTCTTCGCAGCGTCAACTACGATGGTTAACATGCGATAGAAGCGGTTTTTAATATCGTGCCTAAGAATGATAAATATTATGAAACCATATTTCCATGTCATTTATAACCTTAAATATGACTGCATGCGATAAAAAAGGAGTATGAAAGGTAATGAATTTTCACGGTGGACGTTTTCTTTTCACTTATTAACAGCTTTTCTGTTTTTAAGAGCAGAAAATACATGTAATTTGCAAGGATGGTTTAATGAAGATAATAGTTTGATAGTTTTCTCCTTGTATTCAGTGTTTTGATGTCGTTTTTGTCAATCCAGACACAAATAAGATTGTCTCAGAAATTTGGAAAAAAATTACGTTCTTGTCATGTATTTTGTCTCGTAACAAACATGGTTTGTGTGTCGGTATGCAGTTGTGCTAAATGTCTTACGAATCTTTATTTCTAAATTCAGTCATTTGCATTGTCGTAATTTTTTAATTTCTAATTTTTTTTAATCATTTATTAAAACTTTTATCCCAAATTTGCTTTATATTTAGCAACGTTATTGGAGATAAACACTTGTTAATTTTTTTATAAATAATCTTCAAAAATATTTTTTTACACTTTTTTACAAGCATGTATATCAGGCGTTTAATTGGGATAATTATATGAATGGCTGGGGAAACAATCCACTTTGTAATAATCATGATAGGAAGTTCAAAAATTGCACAAGAATTCATGTAATGAAATGATCGTTCTAAGGTCCGTCATTATAAATGTTACTACTATTTTGGGCGTATAAAACTTGGCTCAGTAAAATATATATTTTCGTACAAAATATTGTACGGACAAACCGTTCTAAACCCACGTGGTAATTTTTTGGATGACATTTCGCTAGGTAAAACGTACTGATCATGAATAGTTAACCTCCGTATAAAAGAAGGCAAGCAGGAACATTTACGTGCCTCTTTAGCTCAGTGGTAGAGCACTGGTCTCGTAAACCAGGGGTCATGAGTTCAAACCTCATAGGAGGCAAGGAATGTTTTTTTCAAGCTAAACTTATAAGTAGGTGTCAGTTATACGAATTGTTCGGAAATCACTTTAGCAGGACTAGCATTTAGCAGAAATGAAATTCACGTTATTTCACAAATTTTCGTGTAAATTCTTTTCAGAAATAGGGCTTTAACATTGGTACATTGCACATGGCCTCCGTGGCGCAATGGTTAGCGCGTTCGGCTGTTAACCGAAAGGTTGGTGGTTCGATCCCACCCGGGGGCGTCTATTTTTTGTTTTGTTTTTTGTAAGAAATTTTGCTCGAATTTCCTCATAGTATATGACATGCAAGTTTAATTTAAAGAAAAACGTTATAGTTTAAAACATGCTCTATTATATATTTATATTATATCTATAACATTAAACCCTTCAACCCCTTGAGATAGGTTTATCTCAATGTGTGACTTCAGGTGGCGTTGGGCGCTGCTGAATGAAAGTTATTTTGTATTTTTATCAATGGTATTCTTCTCATTTTACCTGAAATTCACGTATTGTGACTTTTATTTCGTATTTTTGCTGAACACGAGGTTTTTTGTGTTACAGTTGTATAAAACCGTTAAATTAAATTGAATGTCGATTATGAGATGTCATTAAATATCAAGTGAAGTTTGCTTGCTGCCGTACCGTGTACCTGCCTCTTTAGCTCAGTGGCAGAGCACTGGTCTTGTAAACCAGGGGTCATGAGTTCAATCCTCATAGGAGGCATCATTTTTTTTTTTTTTGCAATTTTAATTTTGGCACTTTAATATTCCGTTTTTAAAGTTGTTGGAAGAACGAAAAGCATAATGGTCCCTTATCAAAAAATAAAAATAAAGAAAGAAAACCTCAAACCTCATTGGTATTTTTATTGAAGGG
>JAQIXS010006433.1:0-10739 GCA_034700785.1 Rossiulus vilnensis | reverse complement strand
CTGATATGCCTGGAAAAGTAGATACGGGATGCACGGATTCGTTGAATTTTTTGGACGTGGGGTAGCGATGGTGGCACGCGAGCTTCTAAAATATCAAACAGTACGCGTATAAATTTATATTTACTGCACTTCACGGCCAGCACAAACAATAACATAACAACGAACTGAATTGCAATAAGTTAGTCAACTGTCAATTACCATAAGGTAGGAATGTGTGACGAATGAGATGGGATAGGCCGACTTGCATTTTAAGCTATTTGCTTTTATACACACACAGGTTAATACACATGGCTTGTGATAAGTATTCGTTTTTTTTAAATGCTTTGCAATTATCTTCGATATTCAAATTTCTAAAAAAAAATCGATCAATACGTTTTGCCTAAACATCCTAGAATTCCTTTTTAAATCGTTTTTAAAACTGCATAATCAGCATCATCTTGAGAAGTCAGCAGGCAACTCACAAATACATTTGATAATCGTGATGAACAACTTACATCTTTTTATGGAATTCGACTTCCGACCATATGATGTGATCATAACCATATTGAACACGTTAGCATTTGGAATATTAATCACCTTTAATTTAGATAATGCTAAAATTTTCATTTAGTGAAACTTTTAGTTTCATTACATGGCATATACAGTATACCTTTTATCCCATAAATACAGTATGTTACTACATATAGTTCATACTACACGGTTCATATGGTTAAGGAAGATAAAATCATTATCGCTTCAGCCCGTATCGACACTAGCATTTAATTGATACAGAAAACTGGTCAAGTATAATGTCATTATATTGTCCAATGTTACCGGCAGTTAAACACTGCCATTTACTACCTTTCCTTTAACTTTTGCTTAATCGTTCCTCCATTCCTGTTCTGAAAACCACCAACATTATTTATTTGTAAGGCATTTCTTGACGATAGGCATAAGAGAAAGCAATATTTCAATAAACAGACCTACTTTAACTGACCAATAAGGATTTCCTTTATTAGCCCAGAAAAAAATACACCATTCGTTGCAAATCACTCATTATACTGCTTGGAGATGATCCATTCGAAGTACTCAGGACAAATCTTGTGCAACGTCACAAGGATGCTGGCTAACTTGGGATAGTACACCTCATACACGCGATTGGTCACTCCCTTCAGGATGGCCAGTGCCGTGTGTTCGGCAGAGGCGGCCATCGATCTGACGTCCTGGTCCTGATAATTGCGTTCGATCAACTGCAAGGCACTATCGGTATCGATAAGCCCAAGGACACACACAGTCACTGAAATGCCAGTTTCCTTGTAAAGTAGTTCTTGGCGGAAGGAGGAATAGAATCCTTGCAATGCAAACTTTGAGGACGCGTAGGGGGCGAATTTCATGTTGGCCGTTTTGCCTGCCACCGATGAGACCACACCTATGTTGCCCTTGCTGGCTGTGAGCATGGGTAGGACCTTAGAGGTCAAGTCCACATAAGACAGGAAGTTGATATTCAAGTACTTCTCAAGCGTGGTCATGTTCTCCGGGGCTCCAGTCCACCAATGCATGTCGAAGATGGCGTGGTTAATAATGATGTGGTCCAGGCCGCCCAAGAACTTCTCGGCTTCCACGACTACTCTTCTGCGGTCTTCCGGCGATGCCATGTCCGCTGCCACGCTTTCGACATCAGCTGCTCCCAGTTCTTGGCATTTAAGGGCGACCGTCTCCAAAAGTTTCTGGCGCCTTGCAGTGAGGACGATTTTGGCACCTAGTTTGGCATACTGGTAGGCCAGCTGCTCGCCAATTCCCGAAGAGGCTCCTGTGATCAATACTCGCTTGTCCTTGATGGATGCTGGATCAAAGGTATCGAGGGTCAAGTAGTAGTAAAGCGTGGAGCCGAGTAAAGCCACGGCGATAGGAAGTAATTTCCCCATTTGGAAATATTGTAGAAATCCCCTTGACACAAGCTCAGTGGTGGCAATTGCACTCCGATCTCAAGAAGTAACAAATTGTATACCTGCGTTCCGTAATACATACTAACCTGTAGATTGCGAATTTGCCAACTCAATGCTGATTACTGCATACCATGTCACGTGCAGATAAATTCGACCTTGTCCTCCATTAGACAGTATTATTGCATTGATGCTATTATCGATAGCAACCATGGGAAAAATTGATAAGATATGTTTTGTAATCAAAGATACCCAATGGTCGTTGCTCATAGATGGTATGGATTATAAAGAAGTCATAAAATCAGTTAACCGTTGCCCACGATAAGAATAGGCTACATCGGACAGTAAATGATCTTCTAAACTATTTTCAGCAATTCTGAGCTATAAATAAGATGTAGAATGTGCATCACATTCGTACACATTTGTAATGGAATGCATGTAAGATTCCGTAGTGCATTTAAAATTACACATGCACTGCATCAACTCACAGCAACCATTTAATAAGCTATTTCACAAGAAGATTGTATGACATTCACTTGGCAGTTATTGCTTATTTCATTAAAGTTTGCATCGCGGGAAAATAAAAAGATGTGTATCACACAATTTTGAAAATAACCCTATTAAACTTGATCCTTTCCATAAATTTATCGGTGTAGTTCCCAAAATGCAATAAGCAATCACGGCCAGATTTGGATATTGAATGCGTCTTTGGAGTAAATCTTTGTATCATTGCATGTCATTAATTTGACTACATAAAATGTAGTTTAGGCATTTTTATGAAATTGATCTTATTGTGCCAATTAGATAATGAGTTCCATTTCTGTATCCTGAACTATAGTCACACTGCCTTGCATACGTTTATTCGAGAAAAAGTATACAAATTATCCGTTTAGTAATTAAAAGTAGAAAAATTGCCAACTGCATAATAAAGTTGGCATAAAGACTAAATACATCAGTTACAGAATGGGCGGCTTAAAATGAATTGTTGTGTCATGGTTAAGGAAGGTAATCATCGTATCAGTTTGTATCGAAACTGGCTTTTAACAGATACAGAAAACAGGTCAAGTGTAGTCTCATTATCGTGTCCAATTTTTCCAGTAGCCATCTTATGTCAGCAATGTCATAATGATGACATTGCTATTTACTGCCGGAAGTGAATATCGCTGTCAGATATCTATTCCGTGTTCGGGTTTATCATCTGCCGTAGAAGAGATAATTCAAAGATACGAATGATAAATTATGACACCGTTACCTGCTTACTGTTGAGGTTACTTAAAATGGAATAAAAAGATGATCTTACCTCAAGAGTGGATTCTCAAGTACGAACCCACAAACCTACAAACGTTTACTATTGCTCACCACAATGCTTCTACTTAGTATTGTTTAAAACCTAATCTGTGGGGGAAGGTGATGAAATGCATTATTTTTTGTTAACATGGATTCCAATTAACATTTCTTAAAAATATTTTAGCTCAGTAATAGTCAGTAAATTAGCGCATGATGAATTTTAATTAAAATTTCTAAAATAATTCGGTTTAGAGATTTATTTTTGAAATAACGCTGTCGGCGAAATTTAAGAAAAGTAATGGATTGTTAAAATCACGCAAATAAAGTTTATTTTACAGTAGAGTTTTTAAACATTTCGCATACGAAGTCTCCGTTATTATTATTTGCATACACACATTTGTAATTTGAAAGCGGAAAAACAAATTCATTGACTGGCTAATAATAAAAAACTCCGCATTCGCATTCCCTCCATTGGTCAAATTTCTAAACAAAAGTATGGAAAAAAGTCGAAATTATTAAGATTGTGGTCAACATTTTAAAAAAGAGCATTTACATATTATTAATGAATATTCTTTTTTTATTGTTTACTCCGCCCCTGTTATCAAATCCGCGTTCGCTATTTGTTAGGCAGTTGTTGGCGGCAGGCATAAATGCAAAAACCAAGAATTGCACGATGTTCCAATAAACATGCAGAACTATTTTTACTGATCTATCACGATTCCATTTCTTAGCTCAGAAAAAAATACACCATTCATTGCAAATCAATCAGAGTTCTGCTTGGACAAAATCCATTCGAAGTACTCAGGACAAATCTTGTGCAACGTGACAAAGATGGTGGCCAACTTGGGATAGTACACCTCATACACGCGATTGGTTACGCCCTTCAGGATGGCCAATGCCGTGTGCTCAGCAGAGGCAGCGATAGATGTCACGTCTTTCTCTGGGTAATTGTTTTTCATCATCTGCATTGCTTTTTCGGTATCAATAAGCCCCAGCACACAGACCGTCACTGAAATACTGGTTTCCTTGTAGAGCAGTTCTTGGCGCAAGGAACTAAAGAATCCTTGCATCGCAAATTTGGTGGTCGTATAGGGGGCGACCTTCATACTTGCCATTTTGCCTGCTACCGATGAGACTACACCTAAGTTGCCTTTACTGGCTGTCAGCATTGGCAGGGCCTTGGAGGTCAAGTCTACAAAAGACAGGAAGTTGATGTTCAAGTAGTTCTCAAGCGTTGTCATGTTCTCCGGGGTTCCAGTCCACCAGTGAATGTCGAAAACCGCGTGGTTCAGAATGAGGTGGTCCAGGCCACCCAAGAACTTCTCTGCTTCCACAATCACTCTTCTGCGGTCTTCCGGTGAGGCCATGTCCGCTGCCACGCTTTCGACCCCAGCTGCTCCCAGTTCTTGGCATTTAAGGGCAACCGTCTCCAAGAGCTTCTGGCGCCTTGCAGTGAGGACGATTTTGGCGCCTAGCTTGGCGTACTGGTAGGCCAGCTGCTCGCCAATTCCTGAAGAGGCTCCTGTGATCAATACTCGTTTGTCCTTGATGGATGTTGGGTCAAAGGTGTCGAGGGTTAAATAGTAGTACAGCGTGGAGCCAAGCAAAGCCACGGCGATAGGAAGTAGTTTCCCCATTTGAAAATATTGAAGAAATACTCTTGGCACAAACTCAGTGATAACGCTCGTACCTCCAATCTGAAGAAATAAATCATGTACGTGCGTCTGTATATGAACTGTAGATTAAGGAACTGCCAACTCAGCGTGACGTGAAGATAAATACGACCTTGTCCTGCGTTAGATAGCATTATTGCATGTGAGTTGTTGTATCATAGCAGCGAGTGCAAAGATTTCCTATGGCCGCTGCTATCTTTGAACCAATGATAAGATGTAGAACGTGCATCACAGTCTTAGACATCTTAATGGGTGAAAATGTAATATTTCATATTACATGAGGTAACCAGGAGATACACAGCCACTCCACTGGCTGTGTATCTCCTGGTTACCTCATTAATTATCTCCGGCCACAAGATGACGAATATTAATTTCTACGAAATTCATGAATTTCATATTACACTGAAAAGAGATACATTAACTGCATCAACTTCATTAAAACAGTGATACGCTTGTACACTAGAACATTTTACGGATTAATTTTTTTTGAATGAGAAGATTTTTACCCTTATAATTTTTTGAATATATGATTCACATAATACTGTAGTTTTTTAATGAAGAAACTTGTGCAGCAAACAGATTAGCAGTTGAGTAATCAATTTGTTGATACTTAACTGGCTCAGATGTTTGTTGTACGACGTTCGTTATAACAGGTAATTTCCATATCTAGGCCTATATCCAATTCAATTTATATCTTGAAATTTGAATAGGCTAATTGGATATTCTATTCAATTCTATTGAATACCGGGTATTGATTTACGCATTTGTTATCATCCAGGACGCAGTCGACCCCAACATCATCGATATAGACTTAACTGATAGCAGAATGGGTAATTTTGCCATAAAAAAGCAAATGAAGATAAATAGTATGCGTTTGGGTTATCGTGGAACTCCAAAGAAATAGGGTAAGTTAGACAACCTCTACAGTTAATTTTAGACCTTACATAAGCCAAATTGGCTGTCCAGTTGGCAGCTTCACGTTGTGCCATATCCTAATTCTGGATTAGACAGCAGTAAGGAGAAAATATCGAACCAATTACAGCTATACATGTAATTAAAATGTTTAGGACAATCTGAAATTGCCATTGAATAAATCTGAATCTTTCTTTTGCTTGTCAAATGATTTCTGTGATAAATGCATCCCAAAGCGTATCATACGCGATGGGATTCCCAAATAGGAGTCGTGGATACTTCATCGTCAGTCATTGTTTAGAAAAAACATTTAAATGAACACTTTCCAGATTGTACTCTAGCACTGATATTTAATTCTTATGGGAAATCATTACCAGGAACGCATTGCAATTTCAAAGATGTTTCGCATTCTACACACAGATTTTGATTCATACACAACGTTTTATTTTATTAAAACACGTAATACGCCCAACACATAGATTCGAAAGATTTGAGGGATGTAGAACCTACGTGAATGTTATTTGAAACAAATATCACCAGCATGCAATCAGTTTTTGATTAATTGTGATGCCATTATTGTTGCCGGTTCACCATCACATTTGTTCCATAAGGGCTGCAACTACAAATGCACAAACCTGACTTTCTTAAAAGCAATACGGAATCAATGTTCATTCATTTTGGTGGCAAAGTCTTCTAGGTAACCAGGCACTACCTTGTGCACGTTGGTAACGATGTACGCAAGCCACGGATAATAGATTTCGTACTTGCGTTGTACCACGCCTCTCAAGATTGCCTCTGCTGCCTCCGTGGCCGAACCTGCGATAGCGGCTATGTCCTTCTCAGGGTGGGCAGCCTTTTGTTGGGACATGGCTTTGTCAGTGTCGATGAGACCCAAGACGCACAGAGTCACTGAAATCCCCGTGTCCCAGTGGTTGAGTTCTTGTCGGTAGGATGAGAAGAAGCCCTGCAGGGCAAACTTGGATGCTGCATAGATCGTGAACTCCACACTACCGATCTTGCCCAACACGGAGGACACAACCCCAATGCTGCCCTTGCTGGTCTTCAGCATGGACAGGGTCTTAGAAGTCAGGTCCACATAGGACAAGAAGTTTACGTTCAGGTACTGCTCCAGAGAGGTCATGTTATCGGGGGAGCCAGTCCACCAGAGTAACTCGTAAATGGCGTGGTTCAAGATCAGGTGGTCCAAGCCCCCCAGGTGGCGCTCGACAGCCTCCACCACCCTTGTCCGGTCCTGGGGGGAGACCATGTCTGCTTCTACGATTTCCACTTGGGTGGCACCAAACTCCTGGCACCTTAAAGCCACTTTCTTCAGGACATTCTTCCTTCTGGCAGTCAGCACTAGCCTGGCACCCAGTTTGGCGTACTGGTAGCTCAGTTGCTCGCCAATCCCCGCCGAGGATCCGGTTATCAGCACGCGTTTGCCACGCACGGTCTCTGGGTCGAAGGTGTTGCGTCTGTACAGGAAGAACACGACTGTCGCCACTACAGCCACGAAAACTGAAACGAACTTCATCGTGAGCGTTCAAAGTTATAAGTACGAGTGCGTCTAGACGTTGCGATCCCACTGCCAGAAGGTAGCCTACTGCGCAGGCACCATTTATAAAGAGGTGCATAGGCAATCTTGGAAGTACGAATGACACTGACGTTGCCCTTGCAACTGATCGGCAAATGGCCCACGGCCAACTAACTTCCAAGGAAAGCTTGATAAGGTTAAAGAACGGTACACGCAGCGTAATCTGCGTAAAGGCGGAAATATTACAACACCATCGACAAACAAGTGCGCTACGAGTTTACGTTCAATTTTCTGCAAAATGTGCATGGAGTCATGTCCAACTTTAATTTCCTTTGCCATGCAAGGACGCGACCTCCCCCATCCCCAAAAGTGAAGTTATTTATAAAACATTCCCTTAGTACTTAGTACGTCTGCTTAATACAAGGCTTTAGGCTGAGTGGAAAGATGGCTAACATTTCATCCAAGTTGTTAAACTACTGCACGGGCTATGTTTTGAGGTTTCCCCCCTTTATTGATACTAACAAATACGATTAGAGATTTAAGGGGACACCAACAAAAGAAATAACTGTCGGCACTTTTATTTTCAGGCAAGGGCAGGTAGGGTGTGGAATAAGCTTCCCAATAAAACAGTTAGGCCCGTATCCCTGCAGGAGTTCAATAATCGCATGACTTGTCTTTTGAATTTTTTAAATTTGTATGACTAGTGTTAAAAAAAACAATGATATTTTATCTATTTTTATTGACAGGACTTTGTATAAGTGTTGATGATATATACAACCCACTGATGTCCTTTTCCAAGTGACGACAAACCAAATTGTTATTATTAGTATTAATTATTATGTAACTTCATACATAAAACGTGTTCACGCTAAATAATAAAAAATGTTAAAAACATCATGTTATATAATATTTTCCTACTCTTTTTGTAACAAGTTGAATAACTTCGCTATATAATACGTTTTTGCTAACTCCACTAGGGTCTGAATTATTTTTTATAATTTGAAATGTGCCGTTTATTTATAATAAAAATGGGAACATTTAAGACGTTATTCAAACCCTTTTGGAGTTTTAAAGCGGAAAAACCCATTTTCATCCTTATGTGGATGTAATCCACAATCCGTATTCCAATGGATTCCACAATTCCACACCGTTATCCACATGTTAAACATAAATCTGCGTAACAGAAACAACGCTTTGAAATCATTTTATGATAGGGTACTGTACGTCTTCAATAAAGCAAGTGCTAATACTTTTATGTCGACTTCAGTTGCTTTTTCACTACTTGTATTCGCTTTTGGTATTCACTGACATTGGATTGCCCAGCAAATTATCTCAACGTCTTATACTGTATAATCCCTATTGTGCACTTGCTAAACACGAAAAGTGGTGTCAAACTGACATCCGCAATATGTCAAAGGGTCCATTATAGTTTAATGATGACAAGATATTGCTAGCAGCCTCTGGTGTTACACGAATATACTTTGAAATATGCACGTACATTCATAGTTTGTCTCCGAAATAAATGTATAATATTTATCCGAAATTTCTTGTGAATATATCCCAGAGGAAACCAAAATAACCGTCGAACCTTTCGTTAACTTTCGCCGGTAGTTATTTGTATAATTAATATTTGCTTGAAATTACTTCTTGCCATTGGTACGCTACATTATTGACTTCATGGGACGTTTTAGAAGTGTACACATTTGCCGTAACATTTTTGTCAATTACAAACCATATCAAAATCGTTCGATATGCAGCATCCAAAAGTTTGTGAAATTGTTTAATTACCAAGTGTGTAAAATTATGATTTAGCCAAATGCGAAGTGCACAATATAACACGCATAAATAACAAACAGGACTGTTTTTGTAAGCAGGTACATGTATGGGAAATGCAATAGATCAACTAACCTTGCAAATAAGTAAAGATGGTCCTTTTGCAGCGATGTTTTAGCGCTCGATTCTAGTTGCAATAAAATCGCTAAATATTTATGAACAATTTTGCACGCACGTGAGCTTTGCAATAACATCGATTATAAGTAGTTTTCTACGCTGTTAATAGAGCTTATATAGTGAGAAGGGACGATTATACATCTACATTCAAAACCTTTTGCCAAAGTTCAAATGAGATTCTACTCAGTTTTCAAACTTGTGAATACTTCATTGTCTGATAAACTTCCAATTATTGGGATTTATTAAAGTACAGTAGACTTTATTGTGCAATCCTCGTTTATTTTCAATTTGCAATACAAACCATAGACCACGACTTTTGGACACTAAATTGTAATAAATCTTTAAAAAACATGGAAAAAACCCTCATCCCAAGGCTAAATTTGAATTCAAATTTAAATAAAAGGCTAACTTGCACAGAAATTTTACCAGATAATGGGCACAGATTAAGATTTAATTTGACCCAGAACGAATTATGAGGAAATTACATACTTTTTGTAAGTAAAATTAGAAAATTGCCATATATTGGCCATTATTTCATTTTATTATTTTTACATAAGAAATTTCATATTCGAACATCGTCAGTAACCGTTTATTTACTGGTTGCAAACTTTGTAACAATTAATTAAGGCGATACATCAAGTACCTAGATTCCAGCACGAATTGCACGATAATAATTACTCGTGCATGCATGCGCTATAATCATTTTAGTCATTCCAAATTGCCTTGGAATCTTGCGTGGTAATTGATAATGTCATTCATGCTCTATGGCTTGTAGTTAACGAGCCTACGTAATTTTAGGTTATCAGTCTGGTCTGAGCCATGCACTGACAGCGTGGAATTATGGTGAACAACTCTGTATTACGCTTTAGGTCAAGGGCTAGATCATCCAGAACGCCTTTCATTTCAATGATGCAATTGTTAAAGCAATCTAACGAAATTACGAAATGTTGAAGTTTGTGCAGTTTCACATGTCAAGGAAGTTAAAATTTACAAAGATCGATTAAATGGAATGAGTTAAAGAAAATCTTACCGTGGTTGGTGTGTAGAACTTGGCAGAACAAAATTCGATCCGTTGAGGGTAGCTGAAAGGGAAGACCGAACGAGATTTAATATTGCTATCAACAATAAATTGAACATCATTCAAAAAAAGAGCAAAGGACTGATCGAATAATATTTCAGTTTCCATTTATTATTTAGCCTACCAATGATCTACAAGTGCTTGCAACTGAACAATTGTATCTTTTGATTTAATTCTACAATATAATGCCGTATAACATGCAAATTTTAAAATTCATTATTAAGAGTAACCTAACGATTGTTCCATAAATCCTTAACAAAATTCTCGGAAAACGCATTTCACAAAATCTGCATTCACTACATATAAATAATACAGTCGAACCTCGATAACTCAAAGTCCCAGGGGACCCCCAAAAATATTTGACTTATCCGAAGTTTGACTTA
>JAQIXS010006432.1:0-10740 GCA_034700785.1 Rossiulus vilnensis | reverse complement strand
TATTTAAAAATAAAAAATCACCCTTTCGAAAAGAAACAAGTCTTCAGTCTATAGTGATTTCTTTGCATTTTTTTTTGGAATAAATATCACATAAATGTAATGAAATGTTGAATTTGAGAAAATGCCTAGGGAAGGATCTAGGAGACATCTGTTTGAGAAGAAATATTTAAAAATAAAAAATAAATAAAAAATCACCCTTTCGAAAAGAAACAAGTCTTCAGTCTCAAAATTGGTTTCTAAATTCATTTGAAATATAACTACACGTAAATAAGTAAATAAGAAGTAAATCGACAATAGTGCGTTCGAAAATATTAAATGTCATTCAAGGAGGAAGTGTAAGAAGGAAGTTTAGGCGGAAGTAAGAAACATTTATTAATAACCGAAAGGATTTGCATGACCACATAATTTTAATTGCACATTCGGAAAGTTTTGCCTGCGAAAGACTAAAGTGTGGTTTGATTCTTTGTTTCTTATTTGCATTTCTCGCTAAGTTTGCACAAATTAACTCTTTTAATTTTATGCAAGGATTTCGATCCTGTTCGTTAAACTTTGGATTACGATGATCTGAACATTCCGGTTAATCTAAGTGTGATGCGCATGATCCTCTTGTCTAATGTCTATCCTATCATCGCAAAACTTTAACTTTCATAATAATATTAAAACAAGTTTTCTATTGATCTGTATTGGAAGAGTATTCCCAGTTGTGTTTTTGTAAATTCACTGTTATGTGGAGGGGATATGTTAGGAACCCTAAACAAGGCAGCAATCGACCTTAAATTTTTTTATCCAGCACATTTTCTGATTTTCTGATAATAGTGTTAATTGTTTTTTACTTTCTTTTTTAGAGCAACTTTGACTTCGGATGAGGCGGAGGCAAGGCTAATGGTTAGAGATGTTTTTTTTTTATCACTTAAGATTTTATTTCATGATTGGCCAAAAATGTTGTCCGAATATGTGCCTGAAGTGGAGATTCTCAACTTCGAAATCTCGAATTTATTCTCACATTATCTTGTTTACCGCAAGACGTTTCGGCTGTGAATGTAACAAAGTTACCTGCATCGGTGAACGTTTTTGAAAAAATGTCTTTCGTTATATGTATAATGCTTCTCGAAGGTATTCTTGTGAAGTTACTTAGGGCCGGTTGCACAATTGTAGGTTAAATGAAAAGTTTGCTTACCTGGGGGTTATCTACAACCACGAGTTAACCTAAGGGTTAATAGGTTTTTGTTGCACCATTTTACGGTATGAATTTTTAACCCAAGGTGTAGTTAACGTGGAGATAGCCTGTTGCCGCTAGGAATGCTGGGAAAATTGCATTGTGTTACAAAACCTTTGGTTAACCCTGCCGATTATCTGTGTTAAGGTGGATCCGTGGTTAACTGCTAACCTGTTGTGGTGCAATGCTTTTCTTTAGTTAACTAGAGGTTCATCTTGGGATTTGTTAAGCTTGTTGGTGCATTCGGCACTTAAAAAGGTAAGCTCGGATATAACCCGTGGAAGGACGTGACACTGAAGGATTTTATCAAAATCGGAAACTTTCAAAATTTGTTGAAGCGAGGAACCCGCATGCCCAGTTTTGTTGCTGGAGAAATGTCAGCAAGTAGATATTGAAACGACAGGGATGAACTTTTTACGGAGGTTTTTTTCCTTTTGTTTGAGCAGGATGGAAGTGCGGGCGAAATGTTAAGGAACGAAGACGAAGACGATATTCAAGAGGGTGACCAGTCTTCAACCCTGACGTATAATGCAGCTCTGCCTCCACCTTCTTCGTTTCTCAATGGAAGCGAATTGGGGAGGGAAGAAAATGACCATCGAAACGTCGGCGGATATCAGAACGGAAGACAAGCGGCCAGCGGAGAAATGTTTGCAAATAACGGAGTTACGGACATGCTTCCACCCACAGCTCCTCCCAGGAGAAAGGAAAGGAGGAAGACTTCGCCGCCTGTAAGAAAACGTTTTATTTATTTTTTTACAAAAGCAGTACTAAAATTTCACTGAATGGAATGGTGTGCGGTCAGTGGCCCGTGTTCAGTTTATCGAAAGGTTACTGTAGAACTAAGATACAAATTGAAAAACTCCAACACGTAAACTAGATTTCGGATTCGTACAAAATATATTCTCCAGTTTCCTAATTCCTCTTTTGGTTTTATTGCAACTACTTGTTCTCAATTAAACCGTGTTTACTTTAATTGCAAGTTGGTTTAACTTTTTAATTATCTAAATCTATTCATTTTCAAATTTGTTTTTAATTAGAATTTATTTGTATTTATTATATTTTTATACTTTTGAACCGTTAATTAAAAATATAATAACTAAGAAATTAACAATGATGAATTAATTTTTTAAGTAAAGTTTATATAAATATAGACTGTTATTCGAATTGATTTCTGTAATCTAGATGTGTGGACATTAAAGTTTCTTCGTGTTAACCTATTATTTTTATTGGCGAATGAATGAAGTTCCTTAAGTTTTTGATGTAGCAAAAATTTCTAGTTGTTGCTGAATGGTTTATCGGTGGGATTTTATTTAATATTTTCCGAACTTGTGATATAAATAACAAATTCTCGAAAATAAATTTCCCAGCAATTCAAGAAAAGCTGAAGAAATTGAATGCCAGTTAATGAACGATATCAATTTAAATAAATTGATATTGTTATGGGAATTGTTAATGTGGTGGCACCGGCATCGATATAGTTAAGTTAATACGGTAGTTTACTAATGTTTTATCTGTTGTTTCTTCTTCTAGCGATTGGCTAGTAATGGACTTCCACCTACTCCGAAAGTGCACGTAGGTTTCTATAATACTGCGGTTGATTCTGTTTGAATATTAATCTGAAATATTTGAAAGTTGGGGGTTTGAATATTAAGTTATGATTTTATTTCCTCAGATGGGAGCGTGCTTTTCAAAAGTGTTCAACGGTTGTCCGTTGCGCATCAATTGTACGGCAAGTTGGATCCATCCTGTAACCAGGGGTAAGCCATGAATGTATAACCGCAACATATTAATTTGTAAATCCAATTTTTCTTCTTCTCATTTTGCGCCATTTCAATTTTCAGATCAATATATTCTATTCGGAGCTGAGGAAGGGATTTACACGTTAAATCTCAACGAGCTTCACGAGACTGCCATGAATCAGGTAAGTGTTTTCTGTTTTTTTGTCAATAAATCCTTTTTCGCATTGCTTAATGAAAAAAACACGTTTTCCTCGTTTTTAGTTGCATCCTAGAAGAACTATTTGGATTTTTGTCATTAAAAACGTGATGATGTCATTGTCTGGTAAATATTTCTCACTATTTTTTGTCCCATCCTCGTTTTAAAAAAGTTGTTTTAAACAGCTATGCTTACAATTGTTATTAAAATGCACGTATACGCGATTTTGTCAACTATAGAATTTTTCGTATGATAATTTTTTTATATTATCACTTTTCTTTCTGTTCGTGATATTTTCTGATGAATTTTTCCAACGTTGATTGGCCGTATCATGGCATGCGTAACTTGATAATTAAACTACAGTGACTATCTGCAAAATTCAACAACTTGTGCCACATACCAATTTTCTTTTTTTTGTTAGAATTAAATTCTTTAAAATAATTTATATAAACGCAAAGTAATTTTTAGAAGTAATCAAGAAATCAATTTTTAAAAAAAATTAAAATGTAAATATTAAACAGCGGTAATTTTTATTTTTGGGCTTCGGGTTGTCGTGGTCGCACGCAGCCGATAAGGTTCGAACATACCTCAGCGTCACATTTACGTTTTTACGGAGAGGTTTCGCTTTTTTCTGCATTTCAGGCAAAACTCCTCACCTGTACAGACACGAGCTGTTAGCTCATCTAAACAAGCAGACGCACAGGTTCTCTCTGCCGATGAACAAAATCCCCGAAAGATTCGTCCCGAGGTGAGTTTTCATTGATTTCCAGTAATCAAATCGATATTCCCCTGTTGAACGGCCATCCATCTTTCGCCCTTTCAGAAAATTTGCCGTGACGACTCGCGTGGCCGACACCAAGGGATGCATCCGCTGCTGCATGCGGCGCAATCCTTACAACGGCTACAAGTATCTGTGCGGCGCTCTGCCCAGCGGCGTTTTCCTGATGCAGTGGTACGACCCCCTCAACAAGTTCATGCTGCTGAAGCACTACGAGTGCGTCTTACCTTCGCCGCTCAAAGTCTTCGAAATGGTCATCACTCCGGACTTGGAATATCCCGTGATTTGCGTGGGCGTGTGCAAGGGAGCCGACAGGAACGACGTCAGGCTGGACTTCATCAACCTGAACTCGTCTGCCAGTTGGTTTAACGAGGGAAACAACGACGGCACCGGTGAGTGATCGGATTTTATTCGGTGGCTGCCAGAGTATTGAAATCACTGATTGTTAAAGTCATTCACGGATTTAAATCACAGGTTTAAAGAGAATGGGCTTATATTTTACGTAAAATTAACAGCCGGAAAACGTTCGGGGGATAAAAACGTTCACCGCATTTGCTCTCGTATAAGCTGCACTCTTCCCCCAAAATTCTGAGATTTTCCGACATTTTTTGCTTCAAATACTTATCATTATAATTGCTCAATTTATTTTTCATTATGTAGAATTGGTCGTCCACTAGGGTTTCAGCTTCGGTTTATAATTTAAAAAATGCCCCGTTTATTTATAAAAAAAATTAAGAAATTTGAGAAATCTGCCGAATAAATTGAAAGGCGGTTGCCATGCAGGAGGCCCCGTTTCAGAAGGTCGCCTAACGTTTTTTTTAAATTTCTAGATTTTTGTAAATACATGTGTAAACGGGGCATTTTGAAATTATAAACCAAAGCTGAAACCCTAGTGGACGAGTCCCCAAGTGGACTGAATTGGTAAAAATTGGTAATATTATTGCATGGTGGCCATGCTTTTGGCTCATCCCTAATGAAATCTACTTGTGGTGTCCGTTATTGGCACCTTAAATTCATCTCTACCAAATTTAAAAGTTGTAGCGGAAAATGCTTGAGAGAAGTAGTCAGTCGATGTCAGTTGGTATTATTAAGACTCATGATTTATTGAGGCCAGTATCAGACATTTATAGTTGCTAATTGGCTCTAAATGAGACGGGCCGCACTGCGAAGCTTTGCTGCTTGGATTTTCACCTACTTCACCGAATTTACCGTGAAATGCTCTTTCAGCTACGATGGTACCGAAAAATAAAGAAAGCCTTAACATCACCCACATAACACAGCTGGAGAAGAATTCCATATTAATTTGCTACGACAGTGAGTTTTTTTTATCGTTTTGTGATTTTAAATGCGTGTTTCGATGGCAGTTTCGGACTGGACAACTAACTGCGTTTATTTTCAGATAGGGTAAAAGTGGTAAACCTTCACGGGAAGCTAAAATCCAATAAGAGGCAAGCGGCGGAATTGCATTTTGATTTTCCCGTGGAATCAATAGGTAGGCATTAGTTTCACTTTTTTTGTCGAAATGTTTTCCAAAACGGGGGCACTGCGAATAAATTGCGAGAAAGAAATCACAAACGTCTTACATGGCTGTATCGAGTGATTGTTAAATGAGTTTCAGTATTCCTCGTGTCCTGATGGAGAACCGAATAAGTGAGACGTCTTTTTTTCTTTTTTTCCACGTATTTCCCAGTGTGTTTAACCGACAGCGTGTTGGCATTCCACAAACACGGCATGCAGGGACGTAGTTTCAAATCCAACGAAGTTACGCAGGAAATATGCGACAAAACTAGATTGTTCAAGTTGATAGGATCTGATCGGTAAGTGGGTCGTTGCATTTTCTCTTCCAAACGTCAAAATTTCCAGGAGATTGTCATTTAACTTTTTTTTTTAACATTTCACTTTACGAAAGTTTGCTTTTTGTGGCTATGTTTTTATCAAAAGAAATTTTAAAGTAATAGTTGCGCGCAATGCACTTACTTACAAGCAAAGAAACCGGCCCCCCACCTAAAGGTAATTAAAAACAAAAATGCATTTTGTGTAGCAAGTAGATATCGGAATAGATCGTTTTGCAAACAGTTTTAAATGCTGAAAAGCTGACAAAATGTTATATATCGAATCTTCGAAGTCGTTTGCAACCCTGACTTTAGGGAGGCCAGATTCTTCGCTCGCGAGTGTATATTTTCAAAAACAAATGTCAATTGTGTCGTCTTCGTTAGTGAAAAACCTCAAAATCGTTTTTAATGCCTAGAAAATTTCTCAAGTTTGCCGATGTCTGTTTTATCATTTTTCATCCTCTCATGCTGAATTCGGATCGTTTTTCTATCACCAGCGCGATTGTTTTGGAAAGCCAGCCAATGGACCGGACGTCCACGGACACCGGTGCCAACCTGTACGTACTAACCGGACACGAGAACAGCTATTGAGCCGAGGCAGTGTCCGTCGCTAAATAGCGCTTAGTGCTGCGAAATAACGCGAGGGAAAAATGCGGATGCCCGAAAAGCTGAATTCCCCAACGAATTGCATCGGCCATAATTTTTGCCAAATGATGCTGGGAAGTATATGCACATGTTTTATTTTTTTTTGTTTTTATCGTGGTCCTTTCAATATGATTGCGCTGAAAGACTAAGGGTGAGGAGTTTAGACAACGATTTAGCAATCGGGTTGCGATTCCCTTATTTTCCACAGATGTAAATAGCATTTTTTTTTAATTTATAAAACGTGAAAAAATGAATTTTCTCAGACCTCGAATCGATCGATGTTCATTCGTGATTCCTCGAGTGGGTCGAACCGCGGTCTGCGCTTGTGCATGAGCCTGTCACGTCTGTCCGCAATAGCGAAGAATTGTTCAGCCGCAACATATCCTTTTTTTTTAACGGAAAGTAGAGCTTCCTGTTTTAGCGACCGCCATTTTGTGAATATTTTTCAGGCTACGGCAATGCGGATTTTGCAACTGCCTAGTGTCGAGTTTTTCCTTGCCTTAATGTGCCACCTGTTCATCGTTGTTTTGGCCCCCGAATAGGGATTGTTACACTTGCGAAAAGGAGTTGATCTGTATTTACGGAGAATATGTGCTCGAATATGTGGTGCATTTTTTATTCAAAAAAAAAATAACAATGAAATGTGGGTTCAGTCTTAAAATCAAGAAAGCAAAATGCAATCTTGTTGTGGGGAGGATCTTGGAGGGATAAAAATGCATGTAACGGCCATTTTTTGGAACATTTTTGTTGTTTTTGATAAGAATAGTGGCCTTGAACCGTAATTTATTGCTCATGCAGATGCAGTCTAAAACCAGCAGTATGTATAATTTGAAATTGTCTATAAATGTCTTTTTAAAACGAAATTAAATTTGATCCAGTAAAGTGTTGTAAACCATAAATGTCAAAAACGCAATTGTGTCTTAGATTCTAGTAAGAAAACTTCATTATTAAAACTAGCTATTGCAACTTATTTTCGAGTGAATAAGGTATACGTGAAAATTGATTTTAAAAAAAAGTTTAAAAAAATCCACTTCAAATTTCCCGTTTGAAATTGGTCGTCTACTAGGGTCAGGGATTTCTTTTATTTACCACTTGTCCTGTGTCTTAATATGAATAGCACTTAATTAATTGTATAAAAAAATTTTATGCCACCTACGGAAACAGGTTTTTCCTCGGCGAAACCTCCTGAAAGGGCTGCTTAACAATTTATTTCAAATTAAATTTTGTTATGTATATAAACGGGACATTTTCAAATTTGAATATGATTCATACCCTGGTGGACGACCAAGTATATGAGTTCAAAATAAATTTAGCAATTATAATGTGTGGTTTTTTAGGAATAACCAGTTGTATAATTATGATTTTATTACATGGTGGAAATCCTTTTCGTTCAGCCTTAAGTTAAAATTAAATTAAACGTATGTTTTATGCAAAAGGGGTAAAATATTTATCAGTGATGTTTTTATCATAAACAGTTACTGTAAAATATGCAATTTAAACAAAAAATCCTGTTGTAGGGAGTTTTTT
This sequence comes from Rossiulus vilnensis, assembly GCA_034700785.1. Taxonomy (NCBI): domain Eukaryota; kingdom Metazoa; phylum Arthropoda; class Diplopoda; order Julida; family Julidae; genus Rossiulus; species Rossiulus vilnensis. The sequence continues at coordinate 2,807 of JAQIXS010006432.1, read as the reverse complement.
TTTTCTTGTAAAACGAGCGTTAATTATCTCGGTTTAAAAAATAAATGCACGAATGATTGAAAATAAGTCGATGAAATAACGTTTTAGATTATTTCTACGTTGAGTAGGATAATCTAATGCTTTTTCATGTGTTAAACGGTTAAAAAAAACCATACAAATTGATTTATTTACTGTTGCAAGTGTAACAATCCTTTGTAATTTGCATTCCTTCAAACGAATTTAAATTGCCTTTTCAGTAGATGAAAGTAGTGAAAGCAGCGTGGCTAATCGATTGTGTCGTTGACCTTTGACCAGAATTATGCAGCCAAAACCTGAACCGTGGAAGTGGCGAGGTATTTTTTTTTGAAAAAAAAAAAGATTTCTTAAACGTATTCAGAATGGTAAGATTTTGTCTTTCATGCAATTTATAAATCGTACAATTTCGCTATTCGTTGAAAAAGCTAATTTCGATCATGGCTAAGGTTTGGTTGCGTAATTCTTCCCCAGCCCAATACATCGGTTCTTTTGTAAAGAATGCATCGTGGGTGAATGCAATGCTCAATATGTATATTATTCGCACGCATGAATAAAATGTGAAATTAAAATTGAGCTCACTTACGATTTGAAATGTCGAAAAAGCGGTGACTCGCAGTCTAATGATACAAAAATTCGTCACTCGGTGACCATTGTTTAGTCGTTTGTTAAATTTCAGGTCGTGCATCATTCGTACTCAATCAGTACCTGGAATCAATCCGGGACCTGGAAAGTTAGGGAAGGGAAAAATGGTCAGGGAAAGTCAGGGATTCTCCTAAATGAAACTGCGCTGAATTTTGACTGGCGATTTCGATGAAAGGTGAAGTAAGCACTAAAAGGCATAATTTTGTACCTAGGTTTTATATTTTAAAAAATTCGCCCACGTCGTTATCTTGATTAGAAGCTATTTTAAAACTAATTTTTAAATGTAGCCCAAAAATCCGCAATCGTGAATTTGGTTGTTGCAAGTTTTCGTCTGCGGCGTTGTTTTCATAATAATGTCGAATAAACATTATGTAAGTATAGACAAAACTTCCATGATTAATTTAATTTTAGATAAAACGTTCGTCCATGTTCTTGAAACGATGTGTGGTATAAAAAGCGCAACGTAAAATGAACCGATAAAACATGCTTAATTTCCCATCACATTAGAAGCAGTTTTAGGCCAAGTTTTAAGTTACTGCTGGAGATGCACAGAAAGACGTTAAAATTGTTAATAAATATTAATTTTACTCGAAAAATTGCAATTGCCCGGAAATTACTTGATGTGAGAAATTGACGGTTGTTATTAGTAAATATTCCCTTTACGTCGTTGTACGTTTGTTTAATCTACAGAATTTATTTCCAAAAAGTAAGGGAAATTTTCTCGGCTGGTCAGGGAAAGTCAGGGAAGTGAATTTGTCAATTTTAGCACTGCACCTGTCTGTAAGTTTGGACCTGAGGGAGAGGGTGATGAAAACCGGACAGGGGATCCGACCAGACCTCCTTTATGGATTACCCCAATATCTAAATAAGTAAGTAAAATTTTTTTTTGAGTTTCGTATTTGAGCAACTTTAAATTAGTTCTCGCTTTAAGTTTGCATGAATTACATGTGTGTTTTATTTTTATTGTAAGGTTGGTTGCTTAATTCGGCGTTTTCAATAGGATTAATAGGATTTGATCGGTAAGTGTAATATCGCATTTTCATTCCGAGGCCTGTGCTTTTCATTTTGCTTGGCACATAGCCTGTTTTGTGCCTTTCGTTCTTCTGGTCATTATTGTGCAGTTTAAAAGGGTTTGTTGCTTATCTAGGGTATTTCGGCCACCTATTACTAAACTTCTGGAAGTTTTGCAGAAATAACTGCATATTCGTGCTTAAAATTTCATGTCAAAAAATTAATATTGAAATCCCGCATTTTTGGATTTTTCTAGACACTCTCAGAATTCAGTTTGTGATTTATGTTATTATTTCCTTTACTTTTACTTAACTTAATTCGTCTTTAGCTTTCTTTTTTTTTGTCTGTTTCATTATATCCTTTATTTTACAGTATTATTCTGTAATACTGTTAAAAGTAGTCGTATTCTAAAGAACACAATCATGAAATTAGGTTTAAATTTGTAAGGATTTCAAATCACTTTTTTTTTCATGACAATTTTTTGTCCCGATTTAGATTTTGCGAAATCGTGAAATCAGGTAAATCCCTTAATTATAAAGTGAGATTTTACTTTGTAAAAATTTCATTTACATGTATCGCATGGTGGAGACTGTTCAAAACAATATTATTCTATAAAACACGATCGCTTCAGACAAAATCAGGAAATTTTTAAAAATAGTTTTGGAATTTTGAGATATAGTGGGCACCAGAGCGATTTTGATGGAAAGCTCCGTTTTTGCAACTGTGAATCCTTTATTCGAATTACCCGATTAAAATCCAAGTATCATCTGGGTTATGTAATTTACAATATGCCGTTAATTATACAATAAAACTTTTCAAATTGACCACCTTGCAACTGTGTATGCATTTAGACCACCTAACCAAATTGACTGAATTTTTAAAGAGTCCCATGAAAAACCCAATACAGTAAACCCTTATTTGACCTGTTAACTAATATATACCGTAAATCATTATTACGTTTTTATTATGCTAAATGAGGACGTTAATGCAAACGTATGCCATTTTGTTTGACGTTTTTTAAACAAGCTTCATGTGTATTAAATTATTCCCTTATTCGTCATTATTTACTTAATGAGATTTGCAACCAAAATTCGTTTTTTTAATTGAAATATAGTTTTCTTGTCAAAATTGCTGAATTT
>JAQIXS010006431.1:0-10741 GCA_034700785.1 Rossiulus vilnensis | reverse complement strand
CATAGGTACATGATTCCAACAGTCCACTTAAGTCAAACAGAAGGGCTAACATTTGGGGCTAACGTTAAAGATATTTCAGACGTAGACACATGTAGCTATCCTATCACATTGCCAAACCACGGTTATGGCATGTTGTTAACGCAAATTGAAAAACTCCAACACAGCCAGGTATCGCTTTAGAGGGAAAATACGAGCACTGACAGCTTCCTTCCGCTTAACAATTACACCACATTTCGGGGCATTAACTGAGATGAAGGCAGCAAATGCTGTTTAAGCAACTCTTTGAAAGTTCCCATTTCCAGCCAAGAAAAGCATGACAAACGAAGCACTAAGACATCGCTTTCACCGTAAATGGGCTCATCACGATGAAGCCAAGTGTAACGTTTTCCCAGCCGATGAGGCCGCATTAGGCTGAAGTGAAAGTGCCAAATAATACGTGACAGCTTCTGTTGAAAATGTCCCACCGCTGCGGTTAGGAGTGGTTACGCCTGCTGCATTTTCAATTAGCTCCCTTGCTCATTTCTGTTCATTACCACGAAAATTGGGCGGATTAAGAATTGACCACCTGAGAGGAGGATAAGAGCCAAGACTGAAGATGTTATGGGAAATGAAACGGCTGAAAACACCAATTACTGAACTGCCTAACAGGTGTTTCCGCTCCGCGAGTGAAGGAGCGATTGGTTGCAGCAATCGCATTTGCATGTCTGAAGACGATCAAGAGCATGCAATTTGCTCCCGGTTTGCGAGCGATCGATGCTGAAGACTGCATCTTTAAAATATTGAAAACATAATGTACGGACAAAACTATCTTAAGAATAAACATGTTTTTTTTCTACAGCCAAGTTCACCTTTAACTCAGAAGTAAAGTTAAATTACGTCGAGTGACACATTTGTCACTTCTGACGGATTTATACAAATGATTTACAACAAAAACACGAGAATAGGTTATAAAATGCCAATTTCTGACACGTCATGCTTTTGCATTCATCGATCAAAACAGTTGGAGCATTTGCTTTTATTGAAAATAAACCTTGGATACATGTAGTTCATTGCAACCTGCTTGATAACCTCAGGAAGTTTGAATGACAGATGTTGGGGCCCAAGTACGTTTGTTAAGCTTCGAGAATAATGGGATTAATCGATAGAATAACTAAAAATATACAATTATGGTGGACACTATGGAATGTCAATTATAAGAGCAATTTAGCCATTCAAAACAATGGATTGATTGATGCTTGTAGTCCCCATTAATGATGTCGCTCGCAATTAATCATACATCCGGAATGCTGCCATGATGCATCGCTGAATTGTTGCCTCATTAAACAAGAGCCTAAATTTAACATAATGTGGCGATTGAAAATAAAACAATCAATTAAAAAGTCAAAGGGCTATTGAGCAAAGGTTAACAGCATAACCTTTTTTACTTTGTTGCAAATATTGATAAATGAACCGCTATTATTATTAAATGAACCCAGTATTATACGGTTGTACTGAAACAAAATTTAATTGCTAGAACTCTTTGAGCATTCCCTAAAATTACCTTAGGGTGCATCATTATTGAGAACCACTTAATATCTGAGGATATTTCTACAATGCACTGAATTACGATGACCGAAACGATTTTATGAAAGGTTACAAGCGTGTAACGCTTAATCAATTCTTTAACATGCCAATCAACGTGAAATTTGTCGGTCATGTTAGCAATTTGAGCTGTGAGTTGCACGCTGAACTTTGAGTAGAACGTTTGAAATATGTTCTTACAGCTTAAAAGAGAAAGCACTGGCCATTATGAGCAAAAAAACCATTTTCTGTCAAGCTTTGTGCAAGATTTAAAAGCCTTTCGCTTTATAATCCTGTAAATACATAGGAAGTGCATGAAAGAACTAGGATATTACTTCAATTTGATACCCATTTTCTCATTTTAATATTTCACTGGACGTGTCTGGACAATATGCCAAGCAAGCTGACATCAGAGAAAAAATTCTCATGAAAAAACTAATACAAAAGTGTACATGTGCACGTACTTTCTTTCAAATGACGGTTTATACAAACCTAGAAAAACTGTTTCAATTTTTCTATTAAGTTTCGTTGTTGTATTAAAAATGGGCAGAAGTAATAATTTATTTACCTGCTAAAATGTTGTTTACACTGCAAACATAACTTTTCTTGTTTTCTTTTTATTTGTCTTTGTGGAACTGAATCTTAAGTTTGAGAAAGTATAAACATAACGTAATTAAAACTTGTGCCTTAATTACGTCCAATAATTTATTATACTATGTTTTAATGCAAAAATGCGAGTTTCGATTATTGAAATTTTGACACGACTTTTTTTCCCCCATCATGACAAATAAAAATAAAACATAAGAAAAGTTATGCTTGCAGATTAAACAACATTTTAACAGGTAAATAAATTATTACTTCTGCCCATTTTTAATTCAACAACGAAGCTTAACCGAAAAGTTGAAACACAGTTTTTCTGCTTATCATGTAATCTCGAGGATTGCATCATTCATGTAATATTATACAAGCCCTTTCTTAGCTAGGCTTCTGAAATTTTTACTGGGCTGCATTGTTATCAGATCATATTGCAGGATTAAGAAGCTCACTCTTTCCGGTAGATGTTCTTTCCATGGCCAATGCAGAAGAGAAACTGGCTGGTTATCTTTCTGAACGACACGAAGACTGCCCAACTCTCACCAAATAGTAATTTGGCGAAATAAGAATCTAAAACCAAAGGCATTCTATAACAAAGATTGAGATGCCGGCCATATTACAGATAGCAACATCTTAGTATTAATCGCATCCATGGCCAAAACCAGTCATCATATAGACAGTCCAACCACATTAAGTGATAAGAACAAATTGTATTTTCTGTTGTGCACTGTTAGTCCTTAAGTCTTTAAAGGAGCTACTCGCGCTTGTGAAATTCTTGTAACGTAACCATAAAACAATGCGAAATAACACTATTATAAAGGTATATTATAAGGTACTGCATATACATTGCAAATGCGCATTGCTGCATAAGCTTTTATTTCAAAGTTTTTGAAATGAATATGCAGTCTTCTACCGTCTTTCAAGCAACTCCACGCCTTGAAATACATTTTGAAAGGCTTTGTTATCGTGAGTGGCCTCAGTTTTAAGCGAAAGGAGGATTTCCTGGCTTGGTCGAGTGCGTACGGCAAAGCCCTGGGGGTTGAGGTGCAATTTCACCGACTGGCAGTAGAAAAGATGGTCTGCCTTCAGTCAATTATTTCTCCAACACTTTTCCGCTTCTCTTCAATTGCCATTCGCATGCGGCCATTTCCTTTATTTTTTTATTTCACTCTGGTGAAACTCGACCTTTCCAGGCGTCCGGGCTCCGAGGCCACGGAGGACCTCTTTGCCCGGCGGTGTCTTTATGACGGCTGCTGGTCACCATAAATCCCCCTCCGGGATGTTTCCGATCCTAGCCAGTTGTTTCTTTTGGCGTTTATGTACACAATTGAAAAGCGCTCATATTTCTCCCGTCGTACGTTTCGGTTATCTTCTAGTTCGCCCTATAGGTAAACGCCGTCGTTTGCACGAGCTATCGCTATCTGGTCTCATGAAATCCTCCATCGACAATGAAGGCATCGACTCTGTGCCCAAGTCTCCATGCCACTAAAGATCCTCGCAGGCAACTCACAAAGGCATTTCCTCCCCCGGATCCATAGGCCGTCCTTGCGCTGCCAGTAAATCTCGTGTTGGATGCACAATTTGATAAAGGATGGTGGAACTTAGCTCTTCTACGGCTCCCAATGGGCTCGTCATTATTCGACGAAGGTTCTCAAAGAGCAGCTCCGCGGAGCCCTTAAAGAGCGAGGAAAATCGTTTATGGGCTCCTGGCAGCTTGTCTTGCCAGACCCGAGCCCATATCAAGAGGCCGGATCTTTCTATTAAATTCAAACTTATTACTTTAACCGACTAGTCAGGCTTAATCGATACAGGACCAAACATTGCGCATTCGAAACACAAACAGGCGCACTGAGGCTCTAGTTCACACAAAAAGTTGAAGTGAAAAAAAGTTTTTAAAAAATAAGACCTCGAAACCATCATGCGGCCTGGGTGAAAGCAGAAATACGCCCACGAGCGCATGTTTACAAATGCGTAGCGACCCGAGTCTGGGGCATTTCTGAGATTGCGGCAGATATTGGGGCGCACGAACAAAGTGATAACCCTTCTGGAAATGCACCTTTATAATGCGTTAGAAACGCGAAAACACTGCATTCTGGTAGTTTCTCCGAAAGTACGCAGTGTCGTTAATAATTCCATGCGAGCAAGATGAATAGTTTATTTCTGAATGGCAACAGGAATATGCCAGACCATCAGGACATGCGTATATGCCTCCCGGCTCAGCTACAGAAGTTCTTGATGCGCCATATGTGCAGTTCACAAAAAAGGATAAAAAAGGGCACTGCCGCACGCAATTTCTCCCTGGAGGAATTATCAGTACAACTATACTGATGTGCGGTGGTTTTTAGTATAAAAAAAATTAGTGATATTACTAACCATACTGATATTAGTAATCCAAAAAACCCACTATAATAGTGATATCAGTAGTCCAAAAAGCTACCATTTATACAGTGATATCAGTATAGAATTATAGGGAATTAGTGATATCAGTAGAGAATCACATACTAATATTTGCAGCGTTAACAAAAACATTAAAGGTGAAGGGTGCCAAACCATAACGTCGTAAGTGCCCAATCCCCAAAATAACTTTTTTCAGCTTAGTAGTGAAGAACCAGTAGCGGTATCCCAAGGAAATGTCTCAGATTAAGCGAATTTATAAAACCTGGGCGTCAAAATGAAGGAATGAAAAATATGCACAGGGAGCAATACATAAGGCACATACGACGTTCTGGAAAAATGTTGACACAAACAATTGTTTCACCAGGTTCTTTCCTGCTTTTGTAATGAAACGTCAAAGGTGCACAGCTTGTTGTTTGAACAAAATCAAATTAATGCATCGCCAGAATTGTTCATTTGTTGTTACTTGATACCTTATGGTTTGGCACCCTTCATTTGAGAATTAATCTACTTGTATTCCATACTTGTCTCTACAAGCAGCAGTTAGTATAGAACATAAAAACCATCACTTGCATTTTGCACGTATGAAATTCTGATCAATTTGGATATTGGTAACAGATAGTTTAGTGCTAGTAACGATTCCACGTTTTATGACCTGTCCATTTCTATATTTAAGCATGAGCCCAAGATCCCCCAAAATTTGCCGGACTGTTCGTGGTCGATCAGTTCTGCTGCCGATATATTTCCCAGCTCAATAAAACTGCAAAAACGATAAGGAGGCGTCGATTTACGGCCCACTATACATTTTATTTAGCCAATTTCGGAGTGAACTTATAAATTGGGGTGGGAATTTATTGCTCCATCAAGATTATGAGTGATGAATATATGTTTTCTGTATCAAAGGTCTGCGAGGACGATATTGGCGTCTTCAATCATGGACAGCCTTCCCGCACATGGGCTTTTAAAATATATAGGCCATTACTGTTATGCAACTTAGGAGCCATGCCAAGAATGGCCGATGGTGCGCGAGAATGAAGTCTCATACCTTTAATAATTCCATCCAACGCATCAGCTGTTGAGAAATCCCGATCGCTTTCAAGTGCCAAGAAAAACTTGAGAATGCAATAATTAGTAAGTGCGGCACGAAATCAAAAGTACCATCGTAAAATTCGACCCGAATTTAAGTGCCGAGTGGCAAATGGACGACACTTTCGACGCTCTCAAAGGACCCACTTATTTAACAGCCCTCTGACGAATAATCTATAAAATATTAATAAGATTCCCATGAAACTTCTGAAAACGATCCAGCCTCCATCAGACCCGTCCGCATTGGACGTGATCGCTGAAAACGTAGTTTTGCAAGTCAAAACATCCAAGTGAATTATATATAGAATGACCTTTTACGCCGGCCGCGCAGTATAAGGATAAAGGTAATTTAAAGTTGATCCGCAATACATAAATCAGACAAATCAAGTGTAGTTACCCTCAAATTGTCAAGTTTGTTTGAGAAATGCAATTAAATTTGCTAAGGAAACGGCATGTAAAATACAGTACACAAATAACACCTCTATAACACAGTACTATCAGCAGAGAAACTCACTAAAGAAAGCCAATCAATTCTTAGTGTATACTTTTGGATTACAATCAGGTACAGCAGAAAATTATCAACAATAAACTGCTCTTCAGTGTTGCTATGCACAGCACGTCTACATGACAAAATAAAATTACCAGCTAGCAACTTCATGATATTTATCTTCAAATATCTTAACCACATTGTAACTTTTATGCATTCTGCAGATAAAATAAATTGCACCACTAACTATTGAGGTAAGACACAAAAAAAGACGTACTGAAGAGCCCCAACTAGAACAAAGTTTCAAATTACTCCATCCGCTAACTTTAAGGAGATTCAATATTCCAATTCGGAGTCCATCATAAAAACGCTATTCTTACAGACGTAATATACTCTGGAAATAGTGAAATAACTAAAAAAGCTAAGCCAGACTCATCTTTATACGGCGCATGTCTGAAGCAAATAAGTGCCCCGAATGTCTTTAAAGTCTCCATTTTCTATTTGACCAGCAACATCAAAGTACTATAACAAATGGTTGATTCGCAGCGTAAGTGTCACAATTGGCCAATAAAAGCTCATTGGAGTGAATTGTGAATAGATTTTAAGCAGGCGATGGCAGTTTTCTGGTGATGATCTTGCTACGACGCTCTTAGAATATTCAGCACATGCGGGAAAATATGGACTGGTAGATAAGACATGTCTGGGGCCTGAGAAGGGGGAAATGGAAATAAAATACACAAGAAAGTCTTAAGCTCCTTGCATGCAGATATACGACGGTAACCGCCGGAAGGAAAATATGAACATGGTAGCTTGCTTTGGACATGAATTCTCCGTTATTTGGCTATACATCAAAACGCTGAAATGTACGCATTTTTAGGATTGGTTTTCTAAGGGGGGGAGGAGAAATATTCCCTCCACTTCGCATTTACAAAATGGGCAAAAAATGAAACCTTTTACGCTAAAAGTGGCTATTGAAAGTAGACAAGCAAACGCAACAGTAATAGAATCAAAAATGAAACTGGCCTGCCTTCACGCACTTTAACTCCTATTCTCTATCGTAAAATGCAGTCGTGTTAATAGTAAAAGAAAATAGATCTATTCGAATTTTTATGTAGAACGCGAATAAAATGCAGCTTACGTCCATAAAACTCTTGAAGTGCAGCAGAAAGTTTTCACGGCTGACATATTGTGTGAATACAACTGGGGAACCGACAGCAATAGAGAAACAGAAGGATGAAGAATTACTCTTGTAGAGACGAAATAACACAGGAGAGTTGTGAATATTAATTGCGATTAAAAATTTAACCTTCCAAGTGTTAATATAGGGCAAAGAAAATTTACGTTTTCACTGAATTATCCTCCATTTATATTTTGAAATGACAATCACACCATCTTCTCAATTCTGGCAGACATGCCGTAACACGGCAAGAAAAGCTATTTTTTTATTATAATTTAACAATGGTAATTCAAAAAATCATATCAATTCAATTTAACTAAACTCGTTAACCTACTGTCAGCAAGGATATACCATGTGTTAGTGGAGTCAATTTAACAATCCAAGTTTATCACATATCCTATTGAATTGTGACTTTAAAGGTACATTGTAACTCCATAGCCTTGAAACTTCACAGCAACTCATGGGCAAATTTGAGTGATCAGGAAAGCACATGTACGTTTAAAATATCTTTATGCTAAATATTAAATGAGATTAAAAATATAGCTCCAACCACTTTCACGGAATACGTAATGTTTCGAAAAACGAATTTTTAAATGCAGATCAAGATACGAGGTTTAAAACCTACTCAATTTATGTAACCTCAATAGGGAATGTGTATACATGTACGTGCATTGATAACATTCTGCTACGATAAGCTTCGATGCTTGACATGCTGTACTTGCAGTGTCAGTGTGCATAGACCGCCAAGTACCAATTAAAGAAACAAAGCATCAGTTATTGAGTATATTCTAAAGAATTCACGAATGGGCCAGCACAGAGTCCCTCCTAAATCTACTTCAAGTTGGATACTGCCAATTAAGGCTCCATGGAACGTGTCTCTTGATGCAGTCAACTGAAACTACTGTAAAATCCTTCAGAAATCAATAATTTCCCTATTCTATGGAAATGCGCCTATTGCTGTGCCCGTGTCTTCAACAGAAAGACGCGATGCGATGTGGATGGTTTCCTTCAGTTGTACAGAAGACACAAATCAATGACCGCACTGAAAGCCAAATAAGCTGGCTTAGAGCTTTGGTCAATTCAACTTATAGCTGATAAGCGACTTTGATTGGTATTCCTTAGGACAGCAATCCACACACACTGAACTGGTTGCAAATCTTTAGAGCTTCTGGCGGAATCAATTAAAGCTTAATAACTGCGGACACATACCAAGTGAAGGGGGGCTGGATGTTCAGTACTGTGTGTAATTGCCTTTCAAAAGTCATAACGATTCTCTATAACTTTGTCGGCATTGCAGCTATGCGATGGCAGCTCAAAACATTTTAAATGCAATGCATAAAATAAAAGTCAGGTTTCCAATTAAAGATGAGTATCTATAGTTTTATACAAGGTTGTTGATATTTTCGCAATGTACTGTTTACGTAGTGCTGCTTGTGCAGCCTAATTGCGCATCTGAGACATCATACTGTAGCAGGAAATAACAACAAAATTAATGAGTTTCAGAATGTCGAAGAATATCCATACTAAACGCATGCAGACTTACTGTATAATGCCTGAACGAGCAGTACATTTTAATATACATTTATTTTCCATATATGCCGGTGATCGAAACAGCAGTGAGGTTTTTTTCTCCCCCTTAAATTAAAGCTGACGAATTTGTTTAAACACCAGTGTTTACAATTCCCATTAGCAAACAAAAAATTCTTTGACTTGGAGACACGTGCTTTCAATAGGTAGTGTAGTATTATAATTAGTGATTCATGCCACGTTTTAGTCTCTCACAACATAATGTACAGTGTTCATGCATTGATGGTTCCCCTGTTCTTTTTTTTCTGGATCCCTTTTGCACACAGTAGGCTAGGCTATGCAGCGAAAGAACGAATCGCATTTATTAGATATCGACAAAAAATAACTCAGAACCACACCCATTTTTACAGGCTCTTTTTTACATTACTATTCTTACACGGAGTCAAACTGTTACCTACCATCGTTACTTCCATTGTTTACCTTTCACTTCAACCCTACTTGTCCAATAAACTTTAATGCTCGTAAAAATACCCAATGCAAACAATGAACTTTCGTTCGCTTTAGAACTTCTGCGAATGTCTTATTTGCCGCATAAAGCGTAGTTAGGCTACAAAACAAACATGAATACAAATTTCGGGGAAACGTTAGACCATGCTATAATCATTTTCAGGAAAATATGGAACAAATTTCAGGTTCGCATGAACTCCAAACTTGCCTTTCACAGTTGTGAAGGTAGAAATTAAAGAGCAAAAATGCCAAATGGTACATGACAAGTCTTCACATCCCCAAATAATCCTTAGAGTTTTGAGATTCAAGCACGCTCAAAATGGAAGCTGTAGTTGGAAGCGATAGATTATCTGACGACATCTTGAATGATGCATACAATAGTCGGCGTCTATGCCGTGAGAATTTTAAAATCATAAAAGGCACGATGGAGTTGTTATACACGCTTGGAAACCATTTAAAAGTGACGTGCGCAACAGGAAGCATCCGTGCAAATTTGCAAGGATGCTGAAATGAGCGCCTGCAAATGAGAAACCCGACAGGGGGTTAAACACAAAGAAAATACCACGCTGATTGCGTCGTGTGAGTCTTTTGTCTTTCTCACCGTGTAATTTGGAAGAAATCTATTGGGTTATTACAATAGCCCAGATTGCGCATCCGCGGCCCTGGATGAATGCCTGCCGCTTAGGCAGAATATCTTGCCAGGGGATTCTGGGCAGATAAAAGTGACTCGGGACAAATAGCCGAGCTGAAATCATTCTTGGGAGCTCATTATAGCCGAGACGTCAGCACGCGAGGAATTTCCTTTGTAGGAGGTCAGTGGAATGCGGTTCAAACTATTCGCACTGGGGTGCAGAAGACGCCAAAATGCCTGGCATTTATCTGAAAGTCCAGATCACGTGCTGTACATGCAAATGCAATGCGATGCGATCGCTGCAAAATGTTTTTCGGCATGGCACCAATTGCCTTATTGCAGATTCAAATATTTGATAAAATCATAATTCCGGTCTATGAAAAACGAAAGACACGTAGAGAATATACAGTATTCATGTAAAATTATTGTTAAGGAATGTAAGTTCCTTTAAGGAAACGCTTTCAAAAGTTGGTGGTCGAATTGGCTTAAGCTGTAAATTTTAAATTGGCATGTTAACACGCTTGCTAGTTTAGAAGCGCTGTAAGAGACGTTTAAAGCGACACGGTTTGAAGTTCAGTTTACACCAAAATTATGTTCTCAACTTTCCTGAATTTTCCAGGTTTTCGGGAATTTTTTCCTAACTTTATCAAAAATGTTTATGGATAGTAAAGGGAAACAACATTTACCAATAACTGACATTTTTATACATGTACAGTGAAAGCTCGATAACTCGACTTCCTATAAATAGAATAATACGCTAACTCGAACTTTTAATCAA
>JAQIXS010006430.1:0-10741 GCA_034700785.1 Rossiulus vilnensis | reverse complement strand
GAGTATTTTTTAAGAAATAGATTTGCTTTAACTTTTCCCCAGTCATAAATTTGGGCAATGGTTGATACTAATTTAAAATGTAATTTTTAAAGCTTGTATTTCACATAAATTTTCAGTTCTGGTATATTGATTTATAAAACTATTGGTCCTCAGGTTCGTATGGGCGAGAAGATTTAATAGGATGGAAAGAAACTTCTCTAAATATTCGCAAAGCTTTAAAACATTTTTAAATGTGACTCGCTTAAATACCTGTCCATGCATATTATTTATCGTACAGTGCTTTGTTTTTAATTTAAATAAACCAACTATTTTAATTTATCATAGTTTCTGCGATATAATTAAACTCAGTGCAATTACCCGATTGCCTCGCTAATGGCAAATCCAACATGGAAGGAGGATAAACTGGAGACTGGAGACGTGGAGACTGATCTGCTTCTTCGAGTTCATTCGCTTGACTGATTTCCAATGCTACAGGATTTTCTGACAAGATGGATGGAGCAGGCAGATCTGGTTTTAAAATGTCACCTGAAAAAAGACATGTAAATTTATTATTTTAATTCATCAAAGTTTTTAATACTAATATCGACGCGCACCTGCTTGCAACGCAGATGCCAAATCCAAGATGGAAGAAGGATAAACCACATCTGGAGATTGAGCCTCTTCTTCAAGCTCAGTTGTTAGACTGATTCCTATTGCAACACACGTCTGTTCCGGATTTTCTGGCACGAAGGATAAACCAGACAGCTCAGATTTTAAGACGTCATCTGGCAACAGGCAAGGTTCTGAGTCCATCAAGTCTGGTGTTTTAAAATCAGTATCACACTTTGATTCGTTCGGAAGTCTCATATCACAATCGGACATGGTGCATTCAGCATTCTCTTGCTTGGCAGCAGGATCACTGGCAGTTTCTCGTGTATCTGGAGTTGGCGATTCAGAAGCATTATCAGCATCTTTTGACGTCTCTTCCACTTGCACTTTTAATGCCTCCGAATTTTTTCGCGCTGCTAAAGCTAGACTGCGCCATAATTTCGATGTTCGCTTCCCTTCAGGACTCACATTCCTGACCAAGCGCTGGAATTTTGTACGGGACTGCTCAGCGCCTTCTGGCGTTTGTTCCACAGCACAGCTGTCCACTGGTGCAACGGAAAAATCGTTCAGGAGCCTCCTTTCCCAGACTCGTGATTTCTTGTCAACCGAAGCTAAAAAACAGAACGCAAATACACAATTTGCAGCAAATAGTTACAGCAAAACGTTTCTCAAACATTAAAATTGGAACTTAAAGTCTAATAGAAAAGATGAATTTCTAGATTGCATAGATAGATGTTTTAATTATGAATATTGTATGACGTACTTACCAATGTCTGTAACATTAAACGGCCCCGCCCAAAAGGATGCTCACCAACAAAATTACTCACATTTTTGCTTCAAATACTTGTTGTAATTGCCAAATGAATTTTTTCCCATGTAAAATTGGGCGTCCACAATGGTTTGCGATATATCATTTTAAATTCAAAGTTGTCCTTTTTATTTGTGAAAGCAAAAAAAATTGTACTTTCAAGATATTTTTTTTCAAATTTACTGATTTTTTTAAATAAATAACCAGGACGTTTTCGAATTATAAAAAACGCAGACCCTGGTGGACAAACAAATTGTACATAGGAAAAAATAAATTTAGCAATTATAACAAGTATTTGAAGCAAAATTAGGGAGTATTTGTTTGCATGGTGGGCATCCTTTTGTCATATGACGAACCGGCTAACGTTGTTACACTGATTTGGAACTTTCTCAGTGAGTTTGGAGATATTCTACATTAGCCATGGCCATATTTAATTTTATTGTTTCGAAATTACTAAAGCCAGTGAAATGCCATGTGAATATTTTGAAAGAATCTTACGCTGCCGGTGTGACATGTTAAATCTCTCTGTGACCGTCATTCCATTTTTGCCCAAAACATCCAGAAGCTCATATCGGAAAGATGAAATATCTTGCTTGACTTCATTGACAGTATCTTCGGTTACAATCGACATTTCTTTCTTTCGTTGTTGAACCGTTATGTATCGCCACACAATGGCCTGAACAACTTCCTTTCACGTCGGAAATTTACATGCAAATGTTTAGAAGCCAGTTCATTTCGCTTTATGAATTATGATAATAATGTTTTCTTTTAAATCTAAGCGATGCTACTTATTTACCTGATACCGAATATGCGAATCTTCCATTCCTAAGCCAATGTCCTATTCGAAAATTGGCAAAAATATAATTTCCAGAAACATTTGATTTTGGTGCCGTTATACTAATCTCTTATTCTTTCGCATTTATTTTTTTTAAAACGATGCTATAGTCAATTTTTTTCCAGAATTGTAAGGCAATATATTTGACTAAAACAAAACAGATCTCGAAATACCTGTAATTGTTTGCCTTTTTTGCAGCATCCAAGTGCTCTAAAAATTGACTTTGGCGATGGTACAAGATTAAAAGGAGGCGGAACTGTCGAGCCTTCGTCGAAGTAACTCAGCCACAATTTGGTTCTTGCAAACTTCCATTCAATGTCTGACCGATCCTGTAATTCATTTGAAAATGG
Source organism: Rossiulus vilnensis (assembly GCA_034700785.1). Taxonomy (NCBI): domain Eukaryota; kingdom Metazoa; phylum Arthropoda; class Diplopoda; order Julida; family Julidae; genus Rossiulus; species Rossiulus vilnensis. Next base: position 8,160 of record JAQIXS010006430.1, on the reverse strand, counting down.
CCTCACTAAACGGATTTTTTCACATTATACATCTTTTTTTACAAATGATAACAAATATATTTTTCCTTACCGAAATAGCATTGTACGAATTACTCATCATAGCTATGAGAAGATTTAATAGCACAATAATATTGATGACGGAATATGAGCCAAACATCAATAAAGCCCAAAATCTGGTATACGTTTGAATTCCTGCCAGCTCAAAATTTCGCAAGTCGATCATCCCAAAACTTGCCCAAAATAAACTTTGAGATGTTTCAAATAAACTAGAAAAATACATACAATATGTATAAATTAAAACGTAGCATAGTAATTGTAAGACATACTTGCAGTTATATGAGTTTAATCACAGGGACATCCTAGAAATAGCATTTGATGAATTTATTACAAAAAACCGATTCCGTGGAAACATGCGCATCTCCCAAATGTCTTTTGAAAACAGTGGTGAATGTAAGCCCCACCCCCTTCCAGCCAAATTGTAGTTCAAGGAGTAGGGAAAACATAAGTATTTTAACAGTAAAAATACTCTTACTTGATGAATCTTCTCCAAATCATGCATGAATCTGCATTCATTTTCCAGTCTGGAAGTCCACCAGGCAAGCAGTAGCACTTTTGTCGTTCCAGGTCTGCATAATACCACAGCAATTGATTTAGGCCACAGGCAAAAGAAAATAAAACTAGGCTGTAAATGAAGAAAAACTTGATGATATCAATGACCATTCGGCCCAATGATATCTGTAGAGGTCCCAGATATGGATTTATAGAAAACATGTGAAGCAGTTTAAGAGCACTGAAAAAAGAAACGAGAAAATCAGTTATATAAAATGGAGACAAACTTTCAACTATTCTTGGCGGTATTAAATTAAAATCTAATTGAATTAAAATGCTATGCGATAGGTTTACCTAAATATATTTGCTGCTGCAAAAAGTCCTTCGGCAATTAACCAGGGATCATATGCACTCCAATGTTCTCTTGGTATAAAAGCAGCTGAAGGATTCTTATAAATTTCTGTTTTTGACTAATAAACAGTAAAAATTAAACAAAAAATACAAAGTGGATTTTGTTAGTTTCACAAAATGCCACTTCAGAAAATGTGAGTGGAAGAGTGATAATTAAATTAAACGCTTCTAAGAACAGGTCATACCCAAATAAATGCAAGACATCTAAGCCCAATTGTTGTCACGTATAGCGTATTTCGGATAAACTCTATGCCATTCCACATATCCGTAATGTAATGCCTCAAACCATTAATCGTCAGCTGTTTTGTTTCTTGCCAAATGAATCCTTAAAAGGTATCAAAGTGTTATTATATTTCATTTTGCAAAGAAATAGGTTTGATGGATTTTGCAAATTTGTAAGCATGAAAAACCAGTTATTCATTTTTATTCACCAGCAACATAAATAAAGACCATCCATTCAACAATAGTTGGAGGATTTCCTTTTTCGATAGGCTTGTCCATCAAAGCATTCCTTGGAGAAATCAAACCCTTTGCTTCTAGAATTTCCATAATCAACGCTTCAACTCTTTGAGAAGCCAAAATCAAAAGCACTAGTAAATTGAAATTAAAATTAAAAATTAAGCACATCCAAATACCCTTGCAATTAATGCTGACAGTCCGTGAAAACTTACGTAAAAAGAATAAGTATGACGCCGAATGGATGAGAAACTTCATGAAAGGCTTTCTCATCAATTTTCCAGCAGAAGACGATGGTGAAACAATATAAACAGTGGAATAGAATGGGAAGAGCACAACGATTTTTATGACTTCAAAAATTTGTTTTGCGAGGGTTTTTCGGCGAAATCCTGGCAAACCTTCATACCACAATGAAGATAACAGTTGCTGGACATTAGGATGCGCCACAAACTATAGATAGCAAGATTGTTTTCCCATTAGTAAACATAAACATCGCTAGGACATATCAGTTTATTACTAATCCTTAACTAATTAAAAGTGTTTATTTTCAAATAAAACACCTCAAAGGTATAGTTTTTCAAAGACATCCAAGACATCGACAATAGGCTTATGTATAATACTGACTATACTGAACGTGTGCATGTCAATGAAAAGTATGGAGCCATTTTTTACCATTTTTTGGTTGTGCTGAATTGCTACTTTTAAACGAGCCAAATTCATTCGATGTCCAAGCTGATGAGGAGGTTGCGATGGATCATAGTTTAGAAGAACTTCCAACTCAGTGGAACTTCTTGCTTGGGTTAACAAATCCATGGCAAAATCTTGACATTTGGAACGTAAATCCTGGAACCAAATAAAACAGTAACATTTAGGACTGCTTCTGCATGAAAATGGCATGCCTTAGACAAATGTTGGTTGGGTAGGAAGGGGAAGTAGAATGGCATGATTTATTTTGAATTTGGTAGTCATTTTAAGGTTATTTCAAGGTCAGCTACATTTTTGTGCCAATGGCAACCTATCCTTTTGAATACAGATTTTTAGTCTACACAAAAATAAGCAATTTGACAACATAGTCGGATTAACAAAAAACCGTTTCAGACAAAATCTTGCTTATTTTTGGGTAGAATAAGAATCGGTAAACAAAATTTTAGGTTTTCATTGACAAAAAATGACGTTGTCCCTAAAATGACTGTCAAATTCAAAATAAAACATGCCATTCTACATCCTCCTCCTACCCAACCATCATGCCCAACATCAGGCAATGTGTATTTGTTCCGTGAAATACTCCACCCTGTTTATCAATACACACTTTTTAAAAGCTTCAAATACTTATTACTATTTCTAAATTTATTTTTTCTTGGTGAAGAATTTGTTTTCCACTAGGGTTTGCGTTATTTTGTATAATTTCAAAACGTCTAATTTTTTTTATAAAAATTTAAATGACTTGGAAAAAAAACAGTATACGACCCCCGAAAACGGGCTTTTCCTCTTAAATGAAACGTCCCAAGATGGGCTTCGGAGGTTGCACAACGGTCTTTCCAAATGTATGTATTCATAAATAAACAAAACGTTTTCAAATTCTAAAAAAATAAATAAGACCCTAGTGGACAACCAATTCTAAACGGGGGAAATCTATTGCAATTATAATAAGTAGCCTACTTGAAAATAAATTGTGTATTTTTTGTATGGTGGGCATCCTTTTGTGTCGGCCTTAAATTACCAGATAATCTTCCTTGTATTCGTTTTCAGCAACAGACAAGTTATCAAGTTCCCAGCACAATTCGAAAGCCGTCAAAATGGGATCAGTGCTTGATAAGGCGATTAATGAGGGACTTGAGAGTGCGCGATAAGCATTGAAACGCCATCGAGAGTAACGCAGGCTGTCTTCCTGACAAGCATGGACGCAAACTTCACAAGGGCATCGAACGTCATGAGGGACTGGAAGGGTGGCACCATGATCCAAAAGAACCTTCAATATCTCATAATTGTCCCGATGACCTGCTAAAATGAGCGGGGTGACTTCTGGTGTAAAAGTAGCCGTGTCCTTGTCCACTTTCTCCCAACTCTGTAAGGAATATACATGTTAGCCATTGTCGCTTTCAAACAGACGGTAAACCAGACAATACATTCCATTGATGTCATGGTAAGCAAGTGCAGTGTACAAGTTTACCTGAAGTACTGTACGATTTTAAACCCGAGGATACTTTCGATTATCCGGTGATAGCAGAAATAAACATCTCCGGATAATCAAATCCCTGGTTAATTCGCAAAATGAAAGGAAATCACTACGGAATCTTTATGGACAATAGCTATGCATATGGAAAGGATATCTCACAATATTTTGGTGCTAAATTCAAAGATGTTTTTAAGAATATTTTGTAAAGCAGAATCCAAAAACCAAGATGTATAGGTGGTGCAGCGATGTTGAAATGCAGTATTTAAACTTCATTTGCACATAAAAAATTACAAATTGGACATTCTGAATTGGTAATTTTATCGGGTGATTTCCGCTTAATAAAATAAAATGCATTAATGTTCTCGAATGTTAATCAATAACAATAGCAAAAATAAACGATCTTTTGAAACCGTACTTTTTAGAAAAAAAACATAGTGCAAAGAAAATTTCGAAAATAAATACCTAATATTAATAAAAATGAAAATAGATAATTGGATAGCTTTAAACAATTTTATTTGCAAAAAATTACTCCATGTTTCAGTAAACGATTAATATATTTTAACAAAATATTACGGGTTGAATTAGCCACCCTTATTGAAGCGAGAAGGGCTGAAATTTTACAACGAAAATGAAAATTGACTTCCATATTTTGGAACGAATTCGTTTTTACAACAAATTTATTTATTCAATGGTAAACTACTTACATAGGGCTGCCCTTTTTCATGAATAGTTTCTTCATGGTTTAGCAGAAACTCCACACATTCAACGTATTCCTAAAATGAATACAATGCAAATGAATGACTGAGTGAACCGACGTAATTTCATCAAATAAACTATTAGCTATCATGCGTTTTATTTTGTGTATATCAAATATTGTGCGGTGGTGCATATTAGTTCTCTAATCCGATTTCCCGTAAAGCTTGATTACTGCTTGAAGAAAGATAAGAGCGACTTTGGAAACAATGTAAAAAAGTTGTACGTTGTTTATTGTGGAACCACTTGCCTTATCAATGGCATGCAGAAGAGCATCTTTGATTTCCACTCCTCTGGTAACCAGAAGCCGTACCATTTTCAGATTTTCATTTTCAATGGCGATGAGAACCGTACTTCTGCCCAGCGAGTCAACGCAATTGACATTGAATGGACGAAGGGAATTGCTGCCATCAAGAATCCTGAAAACCCAAATGGACATTACTGATGTTCACTACTGAAATCTGATCAAAAGCATTAAACCTTAAATATGTGCATAATAAACGAAAAACAGCTAAGCATAGAAAGGACTTTAAATGTTCATTTACCTTCGTGCTGCAGCAAGATTCCCTCTTTCGACAGCCAAGAAAAACTGCTTTTCCAGTGGCGTAAGAGGCTTGGGAAAAGATGGGTTTGTAGATACAGAAGACGGATTTGTGTTAACTCTGGATGGACCAGCTTCAACGTCCACGGCTGCCATTACGTCCTTCCCAAAGAATATTTACCGCATATCACACACAAAAACTGACAAAAATCTTAGTGTTTTAGAAAGGAAGCACACACAAACCTATGACTTTGAAGCTGATTATTCATTTAACCTACTTTTTTGCTGATCCTTTTACTTTGACGGTAAACCTGTCCTTCTCAACCAAGTAAGGCTTCACGTGCCAGTTTTCATCAACTGTCCGTTTCTAGTAATCCTTTTATGCATTTTAATGCGTAATTAGCAATGCCGGATTTAAAAGTGTGTGGAGTCAGTCCCGGGGCAACAAGAAATTCGGGGCCCCTAGAAACAGGCCAAGCAATGTCAATCAGATTCAGACATTACTTGTAGTGAGATTGTATTATCACTACAAAAAGGACTTTTGTTATACACTGTACTTATTAGCCACACAAAAAAAATACAATTTCGTAGATTTTGAAAAATCTTTCAATTTTCGCGTTTATTCCTTTATTTTTGGGAGTTTTTGGAGGCTCGGGGCCGTTTTAATCATATTTTATATCTATTCAGTAAATTAAACAAACAAATACATAATTTCGACAAGCTTTCAATTCCCATTTTATTGTTTACAAAATTAAGCATCTACGCTCGTAGTTTAAATTACGGCTGCATGATTTTAACATGAAATTCATACAATGTTTTGCTACGTAAGCAATGATTTTTGATAGCACTCGATGTTTTCTGTGTAAGAAGAATGTGCCATTCGCAGTAATTGAGTTTGAATAAAAAGCATTTTGTCCATGAACCGGGCATCTAAGACAAATCTTCCTCACTACGAAGTGTTGAATTTCATACTTATTAAAGCACAAATTATCTGTCATATGTGTCAAGAACACCCGGCAACTTTCTTCTCTTCATTCTTTCTCACTTCCCTAGCAGAAATTGGTCAGGCCCAGAGTTGGATTAAACATTACGAAACATCTAATTAGCAACAAATAGGCATGATTAATGTGCTTTTTTAAGAGACCATTCAAACAGCAAACAAGTAATAAATAATGTCCTGATAAAAATCTCAGTGTCCAGTTTATTTTAATACCGAAAAACTACCCCCGGAGAGTAAGAAATCCGGGGGCGGTATTAAATGTAAATAAACCTGTACATGTATTTGTTCTAAAACATTGTGCTGATTCATAATTTAAAAATTCGTACCAGTTAGATAAAATTATAAAAACGTATTTTGCAATAAAATTGATGAAAATCTGAAAAATATAGCAGCAATTTTTATGGAGTTTTTATAGGCCTATATGTTTAAACGTCATACTGCAATAAAATTACTCCATAGCGACATATTGTTTTGCCAAATACTCACTTGAAAATTTCTACATATGAATTGCATTTCAGTGTCATGTTGCAGTTTCGGGAAGATCCTCGTCTATTGACCTTCCTTTTTAAAATAGTGGAATTAAACTGCGAATCGCCTGAATTATACCAATAGCACAAACAAATGCTATGATTATCAATATAAATATTGGAACAATTAGTAATTTATTCAGTATGGGATTTACTTGCAATACGGATCAAAGAATCAAGATAATATTTTTGCTAATTTTAAAATTTTTAATTCTCCACAAGATTGAAAGTTGAGAATAAGTTGCAAATAATAATCGTCACCACGAGCACTTCGCAACGAATGTAAATTTAACAATACGTTGCATTCATTTTTCGAATTTACCGAAAATGTTAGGCAGAGCATCACGTATTTTGTAGGCCTATACAGTGATGCGTATTGGTTGGTTGCCGAATTACATGGGTGACACTGCGTATGGCCATCGTATCAGCTTAATGCCAGTATGAACATGTGCCGTTGTTTCCAAGCAAAACAAAAAAATATATATAAACCTTAATATTGCACCATAACTTATGTATGCGTGACGTACGTCACTGCGTACGAGTATTTAAAAAAAACATTGAGACCGTCACCCTCGCAGAATTTTTGAGTTTCCTCTACTAGAAACTGAGCATGAAATTGCGTTTATACTACAAGTATATTTACACGGGTGCGGGTTAAAACACAGTTGAAATTTGATAGGCCACTTTTTTTCCGAATCATTTTACAACTTCAAATTGAGGGGCTATTTATTGCGGGAAGAAAACTTGCGAGGTGGATCGTATAAGAAGTTGAAAAGAGTAAGGCTAGTTACGTAAGTACATGACTGACAACACACAAAACGGCTGCCCCATAGGGAAACAGTATCTGCATTAGGTTACAAAAATCAAATAACAGAAACATGTTAGAAACCGAGAGAGAATGAACAACTGCATTTTAACATTATGAAAGGGTGTGAATAACTACAGTTTCTACAACTTTTCAACAAGAAAGCAGATACTGTGTTTTTCCTTGGGGCAGCCGAAAAGCAGGCTAGTGGTTGAAAATGAAACTAGTTTAACATCGCAATACATGTCGAGCAAAGTTGATTATTGCCTTGGTCCAGCTTTTATACAACTGGAGTTATAATTTTCAGGATTGTATTTGGAGAATGGAACTTCTCGGATGCCCCAATTAAATGACTCGACCCCAGAAGTAAACATCGAGTTAGAGCACCGGCTTCCAGCAATTGCAGTAGTTGCGTTACATTCTTGAAAACATGGAGCACGTTTGGGATAACCGTGAATTTCAAAGAGAAGGTAAAAAAAGTGAACTTGCATTCAATTTCAATTGAATAACCTGCACGAATTACGGAAATTATCGACAGTACTAAATTTTCATGTAATTAATTCAATACGTAAACATTTTTGTAGATCTTCACAATGAAAGTATACATGTAGATGAACATTTTGACAGCCCCAGGCCTATAGATGCAAAGCCAAAAGGTAAGACAGATGCACCAATATTTGATTCATTTTTATAAATTTTTGATTTTCATCAACTTGCATGTTTAAATCAGAAGATGTTTGCATTCAGACAAATTCAAAGAAACGCTTGAAAAATTGTTCTTAACATACATAAAACATCCAGCTTACCCACATGTAAAAGAAATGCATTTAGATTGAGACAAAATGTACATGTATTCCAAAAATATATTGAGTAATATATTATGAGATGTGTAATGTACATTGTATTTTGAAATACTGGCGTTTAAAGACGTTGAAGGATATC
>JAQIXS010006429.1:0-10742 GCA_034700785.1 Rossiulus vilnensis | reverse complement strand
ATTGAATTGCGGTATTGATTTGGTAAATATTTTATGAGATGTATGAGGCTAAAATCACGGATTTGAAGCCCAAATTTGCCAATTCCAAATTTTCCTTTTAATTAGAAAATTTCTGAGAATTTTCGGTATTGAATTGCGGTATTGATTTGGTAAATATTTTATGAGATGTATGAGGCTAAAATCACGGATTTGAAGCCCAAATTTGCCAATTCCAAATTTTCCTTTTAATTAGAAAATTTCTGAGAATTTTCGGTATTGAATTGCGGTATTGATTTGGTAAATATTTTATGAGATGTATGAGGCTAAAATCACGGATTTGAAGCCCAAATTTACCAATTCCAAATTTTCCTTTTAATTAGGAAATTTTTGAGAATTTTGGTATTGAATTGCGGTATTGATTTGGTAAATATTTTATGAGATGTTGAGGCCTAAAATCACGGATTTGAAGCCCAAATTTGCCAATTCCAAATTTTCGCCAACGGAGTTTCTTTTAATTAAGAAATTGCTGAGAATTTTTCGGTATTGAATTGCGGTATTGATTTGGTAAATATTTTATGAGATGTTAAGGCTAAAATGACGGATTTGAAGCCCAAATTTACCAATTCCAAATTTTCCTGTTAATTAGGAAATTTTTGAGAATTTTCGGTATTGAATTGCGAGGCATAATACCGAATTTGTAACCCAATTTTTCTAAATTTTCTCACGATTATTTTCGTGGTAAAATTCAAGTTTGAAAACCGACACCGGACCGGGTTGCGCATTTTTGCAAATGTCCGAATTGTTGAGTGGACACCCCCTGTGTCCTGCCCAGGGGTGTCCACTCGCACCCCCTTATCAGTGCCGCTTTTCTTCCCTCTTGATGTGCAGCTCCTTCTTTAAGGGGGGGAGTCTATTAAATGCTCAACCTGTCTTTGTATTTTTCTTTTCCTATTTTATTTCTACTAGGATTTAAAAAGGCTCTTATAATGTTTTTGGGGAAGAAAAGAACAGTGCATTCAAGGGGCCCCTTAAATTCGCGCCCCTTGTTAGCCCATTGTCGGCCGCTGACCGGAGGTCATTTCGACGTGCACGTGCAAAACCCCCTTAACCCCCTCACCCTCGCCCGAATGACCGTAAGGGGGTGCGAACCCAGGGGTGGGCCTCGGGTTTTCTCAGAGCTTGTTTTTTTTTGTTTTTATCAGTGCCATCTATCGACGCATTTCCTCGTAATTAAGATTCCAACAGGTGGGTTCGGGTGTTTCGGTTTTTATTTTTTTATTTTTTTTAAAAAAAAATGTTATTTAAGGGGTTAATGATTAGAAGTTGACCAAAAAAAAGTTACCCAAGGTGTTCAATAGATGAGTTTTAAGCCTGAGTTTAAGGGGGAGGGGGGGTTAGGGGACACTGACCCCTAAGAATGGACTAGGCGGAAACGAAGGGTCCAAACGAATTAAGTTGAAATGACCGGAAATGATAATCCGATGGGAGTGTGGAAGTTAGCACCTTCGAATGACGTCATTACTACACGTAATGTCATTGCTTTCGGGGAATCACCCCTGGTGGAAAGATCAGTATATTCAGTGAAGTAGATATCGGTAAAAATATAATGATGTTAGTGAAAAATGTAGTGATGTCACTAACCGTACTGATATTAGTCCCAAAAACCACTATTATACAGATATCAGTAAGCATACTGATCCCAAACTATAATACTGATATCACTAAACATACTGATATGTAGCTTAAGTGTGTACTGAAATAAAAAAAAAGTTATTAGAAGTCTCGATATTCGACATTTTTTAATCCATAAATATATAAAAAACACCTTTCACTAGTAACGAAATGTTTCGATAACCATTCACATTTCATAATCCCAATAAATAATTTGTAATTATTATTATTTTTGTTGTTGTTGCTATAATAAATATTATATAATGTAAATATAGCCCTTACAGTGGTATTAGAATGATTCTATACTGATTTCACCATACATATACTGTTTTTTTGGGATTGCTGATATCAGTATGTTTAGTGATATCAGTATTATAGTTTGGGATCAGTATGCTTACTGATATCAGTATTATAGTGGTTTTTGGGACTAATATCAGTGTGCTTAGTGATATCAGTATTACGGTGGTTTTTGTTATTAATAGCAGTATTATAGTTTGGGATCAGTATTAAAGTGTGTTTTGAAATTATTTTGTTTAAATATTATATAATGTAAATATAGCCCTCACAGTGATATTAGTATGATTCTATACTGTTTTTTGGACTGCTGATATCAGTATGTTTAGTAATATCAGTATTAAAGTCTTGTTTTGAAATTCTATTGTCTTATGGTCAAAATGCTATATTTTTGTTTTTGTTTTCAGGTGTGGGGGACGATTACTTGCCCATCGTGTATCCGACGGAGGACACGAGTGGACCTCAGACCCCCGTCTTCCTGGAGGAGCCCAAGGACTCTTACGTGGTCAAGAACAAGCCGGCCACCCTGGAGTGCAGGGTGTCCCACGCGTTGGAGGTGTTCTTCCAATGCAACGGCAAAAGATTGGACCAATACAAACACCACAGCCAACACGAATTCGTCGACCCCATGACAGGGGTGCGACAGTTGGAGGTCAAGCTGGACGTGACCCGAGACGAGGTCGAAGAGTATTACGGGAAGGACGGCTACGGGTGCGAGTGCTACGCGTGGTCATCGCAAGGACACGTCAAGAGCGGCAGGGCGGTCATCAGAGTTGCCTGTGAGTACATGTTTGTTTGTTTGTTTGTTTCTTTCTTTCTTTTTCCAAACCGGAAGTTCTCATTGGCGTCCTTAACGCTTTCAATTCTGTACTAATGCTGTCACCTGTCTCGCGTGATCCTTATTGACTAAAACCGGAAGTCCAATGGTCAATGGGATGGCCAATGGTGGCCATCTTTGTTGTGATAAATTCAACGGTAGATGATGGCTCGTTAAATTTCAGTGGTAAAAGTTTTATTAGGGAATGTACCTGTTAGAGCCTGTTGCCACCAGGTGGCGCTATCAACCTAAAATTCCCAAACTGCGAATCTCCAGCGGCCATTTTTTATTGACGTTTAGGGTCAGGATCTAGCTGGAGGAATCCCTCTTCAGGGCTCCCACTGATCTGGAAAAGCTGGAATTGGCAGGAAATTAGGGAACGACTTGGTAAAGTGAGGAGGAATTTCAAGTTTTTATTAAAAAGTGAGGGGAAATTTTCAAAATTTTGATGCGAAAGTAAAGGAAAATTTTAAAGTTTCATGTAAAAGTAAGGAAAATTTAAAAATTTTGATGCGAAAGTAAGGGAAATTTCAAAATTTTGATGCGAAAGTAAGGAAAATTTTAAAGTTTCATGTAAAAGTAAGGAAAAGTTCAACATTTGATGCAAAAGTAAGGAAAAGTTTAAAATTTTCATGCAAAAGTAAGGAAGATTTTAAAGTTTCATGCAAAAGTAAGGATAATTTCAAAATTTTGATGCAAAGGTAAGGAAAATTTCAAAATTTTATGTAAAAGTAAGGAAAATTTTAAAGTTTTATGTAAAAGTAAGGAAAATTTCAAAATTTTATGTAAAAGTAAGGAAAATTTCAAAATTTTGTGTAAAAGTAAGGAAAATTTCAAAATTTTGATGCAAAAGTAAGGACAATTTCAAAACTTCATGCAATGTTATTCCATGGAATTTGTTTTCCCCCCAAAAAATCTTGAATTTTCTGGGAAGTTCGAGCATTCAAAATTTCGGTGGAAACCTTGTCAGATGAAGGTGTTGAAACGCTTCTGCCAGATCTGGCTTGTGTCCCATGGACAACAATGTGTGTTAAAGTGTTTAAGTGTTCAAGATTCTCCATAAAAATATCCAAGATGGCCGCCAGAGGTACGCATTCCAACCTTAACGTTAAACGCCAACTTTTCTGAGCAGTTTACCAGCGTTTAGGGCCCCTGGTGGAGCGGTGGGGTGTAGGTTTTTTTTTTTTTTTTTGGGGAAAATTCTCCAAAAATAACAATCATTTAGCACTGTCTTGTGGTGCCATCTCCCCAAATTCTCATCGCCCTAGACGCCATGTTTCTTCTTCATTTCTGGAAATTCAGCCATCAATTGAAGAGCAGAGCACAGCTGAGGCACCACGCCTAAATTATGTTTCCGTTTTTTTGTGTGTGTGTTTTAGTGTTTCTGGTGTAGCAATGGGTCCACCCTCCCCACCCCCTCTCCATCAGGCTCCTTACCCCTGGCGGCGGCCATTTGCACCCTTGTTACGTACCCACGCAGATGCGCCCAATTATCAGGGCACCAGACGCACTGGCCAAATAATAATACGTTTAAATGTTTGTTGCTAACACAAACACAAGTTCAATGTGCTTTTAAAAAAAAAAAAAAAAAAAATCAAAAAAAAATTAAACAGAAACTGTGGAAAAACCTGTCTGCTAGGGTCTCGTATTTCCTCTCCGTTTGGGGGCGCTGCTAGTAAACACTTGGAAGGTGAGGGGGTTGGGGAAAAGGGGGAAAGGTTCTCACTGACCTGGAAAACCTGGAATTTTCAGGGAAGTAGGGAACAGCCTGGAAAAGTCTGGGTAATTACAAATTTTCATGTAAAAGTAATAAGGGAAAATTTTCCAATCAGTGAAAATCCATCCTTGAATTAAATGCCATAATTTCCCAATTTTATATACTGATCAAAAGAGGGCGTGTCTAGTCTCACTTAAATCATGGAATCATAGGGAATTTCCCTGTTTTCCAGAGCATGCTTTCAGCTTTTACAATTTTATGATAAAATAATAAAAAGAAAAGTATGAGTCATTGGTACATTTTGTTTGCATTTTATTCTGTAAACTGTTTTGATAAAGTCAAGGATGCTGCTCACCCCTCACCCCACCAAAAAAAACCCTGGAAAAGTCAGGGAAAGGTCAGGAAAACCCAGAATTTAATTTGAGTGGTAACCTTGTATAGGTTGTAGTTACCATGAGGTCGAAGAGCAGGACATCAGTTTATCAGAGAATTTACTGACCTTAACGGCCTTTAAAATATCATTAAAGTACGGTGTTAGGCCTACAACATTTGTTTTTGTTTAAAAAAAATATGGCGTTCTGACTTATTTTAAAAAGTCATATTTTAAAAAGCGCCAAAAAGTCATAATTAAGGTGTCCTGAAAAGCCTTTAATTTATTACATTGTTAAATCTTAAAGACAATGAAGACGTTAAGATACTTTTATTTTTTAGGGTTACTTTCGGTTAATCATTTGGACAGTTTTAAAAACATTTCCAAAAAACAAAAAAAAAACATACCAAAAGAATTACAAGAGTGTAAGGAATAATTGTTATTGTTGTTGTTGTTGTTGTAACGACAAGCTACCAAGATAATTTTAGTAAACAATTTTAATGTCCAGTGTAATTAGCCAATTTGGTCATATTTTTCCATGCAGTTCCAAAATAGCCTTTTAATCCGTTTATCAATCAAGCATAAAATGACCTCTTGAATGTCGAGATATTTACGTCAATTTTTCGCTTTATTAATAAGCTTAATTAAATGCGCTGTGAGGCGAGGAGCCAATCTTCACGCAGCTTTGCACCCCCTAAACTGACCACTTCCTCCTAATGGTGGCCGAAGATACACTGACCATGACATTTCCCCCCCCCCCCCTTTAAACCAATTAATCACGAATGCATTAAAATCAAAAGAGATCCTTCTGCGTGGTCATAACAACTGACACGCGTTGACCAGTTCGTTCTTCGTTGTGGTCAGTAAACGGTCAGAGTGGACAATTAAAATCTCAGTCCATGGACAAGAGATTAAATTTCCGACTCCTCGTTGAGAAATTTCCCAAATTTGCCTAATTCTGCAACGTATTTTAGGGCGAAAGTAAATTCGGACGTGGGAATTTGCTGACCACTGTCCACTTCTGGTCAATTGTTCGTCCGATTTCAGGGTTTGTTCGAACGCGATTGGAAAGTCAGGAAAAAATCATGGAAATTCCCTGTGAATTTGCTCCGGAAGCAGAATTTTGATATAGTTTTTATGAAAAAAAAAATACTGCGTGTAAATTGAAATCTAGGATTGGTTAAGAATGTTTTTTAAAAACAAAACAAAAAAAACTTATTTATTTATTGTGAAAACATTATTAAAAACGTTATTTTTTAAAAATTTATGATTTGTAATCCTTGTTTTTCGAAACAATTGCCTTTTGCGTCACTGAATGTTTGTTTTTGTTAAAAAATTTAATTTCAGGGAAATAATGCAGTCAGGGAAATTTATTTGGGTTGGTCAGGGAAAGTCAGGGGAATTTACTTGGGTTGGTCAGGGAAAGTTAGGGAAATGCTGTAAACAGTGTCTACTAACCTGGAAAAGTCAGGGAATTTTGAATTGGAACCTTGAGATTCTCAATATCAACCTTTTATTTAGTAATTTTTTTTCTAACCTGAAACTTCTGATAATTTGTCTGACTACAATTTCACTATTCCTAGCAACGAACTCCTTATTTTGGAATGATTTCCTTCCATTCCAAACTTTCATGGGGTTCATTTTTGTTTTTCAATTATTTATTTCAATTATGGGCATTTATAAACCCTGAAAACTCAGGGAACTTCATACTCATCCTTGAATACGTGGAAAACTTGAAGAATTTTGAATTGGAAACTGGAATTTCTCAATGTCAACATCATTTACTATCAACATCAACATCATAAGTGACCCAGGAAAAACCTGGAAAACTGGGGGAATTTAGTTTTTGAAAATAAGTAGTCTTTTAAATTTTGGGTATATACCCCCAACCTGTTCTGGAAAAGGCCCTAAATCCTCAAAGTAGGTTCCTCAAGGTAGGATTTAACGGATCGTTAAGCCAAAAACCACGTCTTAACGAGAGATAAGAAGTCCATTACCGTTTTCTAGCCGAACTTGGTATGAAATGCGATGATAAATTGCCATATTTTTTAATTTTTTTTTATATATTTTGAATTTTTTTGGGTCGTTGGCTCCGTGGACTTTGATAAGAGGCCCCATCTTGGCAAGAAACAGGAAGTTGGGATCTGTTTTGAGTCTTCAGGAATACAAGAAAGCCATAAATCTCCCGGAATGTTCGTGCCCTATGAGGAGGAGGAGAGAGCCCAGGGGGGGGGGTTTAGGGTTTAGGGTTTAGGGTTTGGGGTTTGGGATTTGGGGTTTTGAGGTCTTTCAAAGTTGCTTTTGCCATTTTCTCATATCGATTTCAGCAGAAACCTCGGAGGAGGACACAACAAGTGGCCGAAATGCGTGTGGGACGGGACACCACCGGGCAGTAATGGATGACCGAAATAATTGGCGTAATTAATGAAGGGCGCCCCTGCATGCCAAACGTCCCCCCCCCCTTAATGAATGTTTCGGGTTTTTTTTAATTTTTTTTTTTTTTTTTTTTTTTTTGGGAAACGAAATTCATTCGTCTTAATTTGAGGCCAAAACGAAAACAAAACTGGAGAGGAATTTAATTGCTCTCACCGATTGGGGGGGAAGGATATCAAATGTTGATTCTTTTAGGGGTTGTCCGGTTGGACGATGTTGGAATACAGCCTTGAGGGGGGTTGTGTCCAATTTCGACCATAATGGACTATGGGGTTGTCCAATTTGGAGAAAGAATTTGGAGAAATGGAGAAAGGTATGTCTCCAATTTTTGGCAATGTTGAACTAGATGGGGATAGAGGGGGGGGGGTGCATGTCTAATTTGGGCGATATTGGACTAGTGGATATTGTCCAACAATTTAGGGGTAGTGGTCAAGGTGGGGTTTGTCTAATTTAGACAATGTTCGGCTTGAGAAGGAGTTTGTCTAATTCTTGGATGGTGGACTAGAAGGGGGTCGTCTGATTTTCTAAATGTTGGACTAGAGGGGGGGGGTGTCTCCAATTTGGGCGATAATGGACTTGAACCGGGATGTCTAATTTGGAAAGTTTTGGACTAGAGTGTAGATGTTGTCTCCAATTTGGGATCTGTTGGACTGAGGGAGATGTAGTTGAATTTGGGTAATGGTGGACTAAAATAGGGGTTGTCGTCCAGTTTGGGGATAGTGGACAAGAACGGGGCTTCCAAATTGAGCAATGTTGGACTAAAGGGGTGGAGAATGAAGTCCAATACGAGGAGGGGTTGTCCAATTTGGACGATAGTGTGTAACAAGGGGTGGAGTCTTGTCCAATTTGAGCTTTTCTAAACTAAATTAGGTTGTCCGAATTCGGGTAATGCTGGATTATAATGTGGAGAATGTAGTAACGTTTGGGCAACAGTTGAAAAGGAATGGTGGGTATGGGGGTGATCAGTACAAATATACTGATCATATTACTGATATTAATAACAAAAAATGTAATGATACCACACTAACCATTACTGATACTAGTAGTTCCCAAAAACGACTACTATACTGACATCATTTAGCATACTGATATAATCAGTCCCAAAACCGGTATATACTGTTATATATAGTGATATTAGAATATATAATGATAGGTAATGATATATTGATGTCAGTATAGAATCATACTGATATCAGTAGAAAATCACATACTGATCTTTTCTCCAGGATGAAAGGGGTATCGAGCTGAATTGTAGAATTATCCATTTTTTTACACCAAATATATTTCGCTCTTTCAAATTCTCGCTTTAATGCCGACAAAAAAAAAACGTTTGATGCAAAAAACGACGGACGTGGTTTTAGTTTTGGGATGGGAAATTTTTTATATTTTTTTATATTTTAAAAAAAATACAAAAACTACGAGAGACAGACACTTTTGCTCCCAGTTTCAACCAGGCGAAGTATCTCTGAAATGTCCATGAAGACCGTCGTTCCAGTGAAGAAGATCCCTCGGATTGACCAATTTCACCAAATGCCTGGACCCCCCTTACGCTTCCCCACCCCTTACTCCTCGCACATAAAAGGAGCCATACATACCACGCATGAATGCTCTCAATAGTCCATCGATCGCAAATTTGGTTCAAATGATCCTCCTCTTCCTGTTCCTCTCTGATGCTTGTTGCATCCTCCTGGAGCATCTCTTTAACCTTCGTGTGACACCTTGCACACGCATCGTGCCATGGCCGAATGGGTGCAGGGATGAAATTGGGATTGGTGTCAGGTGTCATCCCAGAAGAGAGTGGAAACCATTGGGAACTCCATCGAATAGTTAGTTTACAGCTACATGTAGGTGTTACTTTGGGAAACACTTACCTGAAAAGACATGGGATAGTCAGGGAAATTCAGCATGTCACTGATAAGTTGGATTCTCTGACTTTTTCACTTAAATATCACTGATTTGTTTCATTTCCCTGACTTTTTCACTTGCTTTTCCACTTGAATATCACTGATTTGTTTAAATTTTCCTGTCTTTACCACTTGAATATCACTGATTTGTTTAGTTTTCCTGACTTTTTCACTTGAAAATCACTGATTTGTTTCATTTCCCTGACTTTTTCACTTGAATATCACTGATTTGTTAAGTTTTCCTGTCTTTACCACTTGAATATCACTGATTTATAAACGGCATTTATAAACCTGAAAAACTCAGGGAACTTCATACTCATCCTGGAATACGTTGAAAACTTGAAGAACTTTGAATTGGAAACTGGAATTTCTCAATGGCAACATTATTTAGTATCAACATCGACATCATAAGAATATGACCCGGGAATGTTTTTATGTTTGAAAATCAGTAGTCACTCGTAAATTTTGGGTATGAACCCCCAACCTCTCTGTTCTGGACATCCCCTAAATCCTCATAGTAGGTTCCTCAAGGTGGCATAACGTTTAAATTCACATAGGAGATCGATGAAATATTGAACTTGTAATCAAGAGTGTTTGCCCTTTGCCCTTATACACGTACAATTTGCACTCTCAAGGACTTGTTATTTCAACTTCAGCAAAGACCTAGTTCCTCCTAATTCATCACTCTTAGGCTTAATGCGATGGTCATCTTGTTTTTATATATATAGCCCCAGAAGAAAAAAAAATAAGAAAACTTTCACCAAATGCCTTCCATGGATGAATGCTTTTTTTTTGTTTGTGTGTCCATCTCTGTGCTACATCGAAACCCTTTTAGCATGTTGACAAAATCGGACGCCATATTGGTGTTCCTCGCACTTCCTCTACAGTTTTATTTCCTGTTTCGTCAGCTGTCACGTACAGGTGGCGATGGGTTTATCAGAAAAACCCCGATGCTTTTAGCTATTAATACTTGTGATGATGATGATGATAATAATAATAAAATCGGACGAAATCCATATGGTCACTAGCAGGTCATTTACGGTCACTCCCTCTTATCGCCCTGTCCTTTTTAAATAGTATGCATGCGTATTCCAAAATCGTTTTAATGTCCTTTTATTCACAAAAAGTATTTTTGTGGTTTAACTGGATATAAGGATATAACTCAGTAATAGTTTTATGGTTGTTCCCCTCCGTCATCCTGTTCAAGTTCAAGTTGTCTAACAGGTGGTTGGTCAAAGAGTGATCGAAGAGGTCATTAAATCTGCATTTGGGTCGTATATTTTTAGGACTGAAAATAGCTCAATATGTCGATAATTGTTATAGGCATAGCAGTTCGAATGAAATGCTTTTTTTAAAGTAGAAATATGTTAATTACAAGATTGTAGAAATGGAAATTTTCTTTGAAGGAATTAAATCATAAGATTAAATCTCTTACGATCGATAAAAGAAATGTTTCTGTATATTTATTTCCATCATTCGTGTGTTTTTATTATTATAAATGAAAACACGAATGACGAAAATAGATGACGCTGACAAAGAAATGCATTAATTTAATAC
>JAQIXS010006428.1:0-10748 GCA_034700785.1 Rossiulus vilnensis | reverse complement strand
AGGATATGAAAACAACGCTTTGTTTATGTTGAACAATTATATCTTTTAATGTAATATATATATATATATATGGTCAGAAAATGTAAAGCAGTTCTTATTTATAATAACGTTTCCAGCGTGCATAAACACGTATATTTTTAATAATTTGGTTTTCACAAACCTGTGTACATGGTTATCAATACATTGTGCATGCTATTATAAATTTATTAAAATTTTCGTCTGTAGACTTTAGCTATTCGAAAATGGTTGGTTGATTTCAGACCAAATTAAGCGTTGCTGCTATTCTACATAACTAAGATGAGATATTCTCAAGATATTTTTGAAAATAGCATCTTATACTAAGTAAAAATATCGATTACTGTATTTCAACTTATAAGAGTTGCGCACACAAGTGTTGAAGTTTCATATTATGCGGCTGTTTCATTATATAATTTTCCTATATAGCTTGCAATTATGCGTACAACAGAAAGCTTCTAATCCAACATGATAGGTCAATTAAGGGAAACCTGAAATCTTGCCAAGGCTTGTAAAATGGGGAAGATTTTCTCATAGATACCGAGTGCTGCCTTGAAATATGCCAAGCTCGTCCTCGGCAACATTAGTGAAATGTAGCGGACCGTAATTTTGAAGGAGTCCTGTGGTTATGCAACATCACATCCACGATGTCATTTGCTCAGGCCAACATATGTTACTAATTGGGCTTTGTCTGTGTATTAAAGTTGAATAAGTGTGGGCTTATGCATGCATAATTCAAAACTAATGGTCCTTTTAAAACGCATGCTCTGTTTAATTCTGTCGACCTTTTCTTCCACCGATGCAATCCTTGTCAATATTCTATCAGATTTCTGATTTATTTTACTTAAATACATTATACTGCTTATTACTTCCGTAAAACCGTCGCAAAATAAATTGGTTAGGAGATTGAAAATTGGAATTTAAACATTTATAGACAGTCATAAGCACTTGTAAACTAAATAACGCGAGCATTAATGATGAATCCTTCAATAAAAAAAATGAAGTGTCTAGACTTCGCAAAGTTATTATTTTTAAAAAGCTAAGCAAGTTTCTTAAACATTTCATTATAAATATTATTATTTCACTCTTTCAGACTAGGGTAGCCTATTAATTTATTGATCATAAGAACTGCACGAAAGATATTAAAAAAACAACTCAAAGCTATTTTTCGATTCCAGTCAGTAGCCGTGGGACATTGGCAATAAGGTTATTTTTCACAATACGCTCGTACAATTATGAAAACAATATTTGAGTAAATATTTAGTTTCATGTAACACAGCAAACTGCTCATTGTAATACTTTCCAATACAGTTTCAGTTAGGGCTATTATAGCATATTACACGAATTATTTAAAGGAATATCATGTTTACAATAACCATTACTATTATCAGTCTACCACTAATTAGTATATTTTTTTGGGACTATATTTCTGCAATTTCTTCTACACTCAAATGTAACTGTATTATCGCGCGAGTATTTTGCTCTATTTTTGGTGTGTACCCATATGTGTCTCTTTATTCCTTTCAAATATTTTACGACCGGTAAGAAAATGCTACGATTTCATTCTCATTGATACTTTCTCTAATCCATTTTGATAAAACCTAACAACCGACGTGCTTGTCCGGTCGAATGACGTCAGTCCAAATGGACGTTATTTAAACGTTCGTGTGTTCCCTAGCACGCCCGTTTTGTTAACGTCCGTCACAGCGCTCATTTAAAATTAAAGCTCGTGTGGCTCCAGGCTTAAGCAAACATGTGCGCACCTTTGGTTTATCTTTACTTTGTGACATACATGTACAACGTTTTGCCCTGGTGGTCTGTGATGTTCTATTGGGATATTAAGTAATGTACGTGCCGCGGTTTCGCAGAATCTTTACGTCATTTTAGATTTGCCCTGCTAGTCTTTGGAGAATTGTTGCCAATTGAAGGCATTGTCTTTCCCGCCATCATGCACTGTTGGTTTTTAACGTTAGTTACCTCATTTATGTAGAAACTAGATATTTGCTAAAGTTGAATATTGGATCGTTTTCTAGCTGACTGAAGTGGTGCAGTGTTAGTAAAGAACAAACTCACTCAAAATGATTGCAGGTAGAGCTCTAAATTACCCTGAGATTCAGTCGTGTTGATAGACTGCTCTGAGTAAAGTTGGTAACTTTAGTTATATAAAATTGAGCAGTAGGATGCTGTAGGATGCTTTCATACGTGGCAGCAATTTTCTATTGTACAGTTATTAGATCTTGGAATGAAATAAAAATATCTAAGTTTAGGCCTTGGCTTTGAGACTAGAGGGGGAAATCTGATTCCTTTGCGGCGATGGGAAAAGTAAAAATGTATGTTTGCTAATAAATACGGCAGGAACTCAATACTACACATGTACATGAAATAATGTGTATATGCACATGGTGCACTGCATATTGCCGCAAGCGGCTAAACCATACGTGTTTTGTACATGTATACAAAGTTTATAACTATTTTCCGCAAGGTTTTCTAATGCAATTTATACAAATTAAGTTAAACAACGTTATCATAGTAATAAAATGTGATATAGACTATTTGCCATGTTTTCTTAGAAGGCCTGTATGCTATCATTAAGAAATACCTGTGTATTGGTAGAATACGTAAAACAACTTACGTTAATTGAAAATTAATCATGGATGTATTTCTGTATACCTCTTCTGTTGCTTATTATTCTTACTGTGATTTGATTAGTCATCAGTAATACGTAAAGTTTATAGGGGAAAAATATTGTATAAAGGGCTTTCCTTTGAAGGAATTCTATTTTATAGATACTTAAAGGTTTTAATGCGTAACTACTTGCTGTGGTGTACACGTCAGTATAAAGTATGTAGTGTGATCAGCTCTGCTAACTTTTTCGTCTAAAAATATCTTCAAAACAGGCCTCTTGTAGAGTATTACCATTACTCAGGGCTCCAGAATCTTCATTTGAACTTTCCTTTTTTTACATTTGGGAGAATCTTAGCCACTTTTCACTCTTTATTAACTAGACCCTTGGTAGCAATAATGTTTCGCCTTAAAAATCTTTGTCACATTTTGGAATATATTAAATGCAGTAGTATGTACATATCAGATCGTGTATTATATTTACATGCTTGGGGTGCATTTCTTAACAACAAAAAAGCCATATACAGCATATCTTCAGAATACGTGAAAATAGCCTACTTATTTCGGATTTTCTCCCCTCTTGTAAATTCGCATTTCGCTTAAAGATTTGAATCTGTTGTGTATCTTTTAGCTGAAAGCCATGAAAGCAGACATTATTTTTCTGAAATGCTAGCGACGTTATTTGTTAGATTGTATATGCATGCATGTAACAACCATTGTACCGTAAAACTGTTTTGTTCTATTTACGAACAAGCAAATAATTTAGATTATGTAAATAAAATTTGATAACTTGAATTACTACTGGAGGGGGGGTGTTGACCCTCAGGGCATGAGATATTTGCCTATTCTATTCAGTGCAGTTTAATGAAAATGTAACTGCTTTCCATAAACGCAAAATTGAAGCTCTTTGTTTTGGGGCAGCTGTTTTAAGCGTGAAATTGATTTTGCCATCACTCTCATCGAACAGGTTCAACTCAGTATAATACATGTATACATGAAGTTACTGTATGCATTCACGGTTTTATGCATGGTAAATGTACTATTTTTTTCTGTCCAGTACTCATAAGTAGGATTTCAGCATTGTTATTAGGTAGTGGGGAACCAGTATTTGCATGAATATTTGGGCTATCAATGGGAGTTCTTGGATAAATGTACACCAAAATCCCGCCAGTAAATTTAATAACAAAGTTTATTTATAATGTCAGATAAGTATGAGCTAATAGATAAAATATATGTGTAGGCCTACGTCTCGATGTACATTGTAGAATCCTATTTTAGAAATAACATATGCTTCATGATTTATGGTACTCTTCTTTAAAATCATATTTTATCAAATTAGCCAATGAATACACATAGCAAACAAAAGTGCGTAAATTTGACTTTAGTATTATCTAGTAGTGTATTTAAACTTGCAGGGTAAATTTAAAAGCATGTCCAGAATAGTTCGCCACACGTGTATTTTTTTCTTTGAGTTAACCTTGTGTGACGTACGATTGCCTTTTGAAATTCACATTTGCACAAGTTTTGAGGAAATGCTATTGAAATGAATGCATGGCACAACTTGCATAACGTATATCAGGTGTTATGGTTAATTGGAACTATTTGTAAAAACAGCAGATTTTAAAATGCCCTAGTATTTCGATTGCTAACTTCTTTTGACTTGCAATGGCGAACAAGAATGTACTAAAACACCGGAATTCGTTCCTTGAGACCTGTCTCTTATTCGCCGATTAAATTTAACGACGCCCGGCTCAACCGGTCGTTTCTACGCTCCCAGTGATTGCCAAAAGTGAAGTCTGCGACGAGTAATTAAGTGGCATTAAGCCGCCAACTCTGGTGTGAAGATTAATGCTATTTTCGGCATTCTCTAAACGTTTTTTCGGATTCATTTCCTCAATTCTGGTGTCATTTCCATCGCTTTTTCCTCCTGCCTTTCCGTTAAGCTCGTTCGTATATCGAGTGGAACGGTAGTAAACAGCGCGAATTCTTCGGATAGTTTTTCCATTGTGACAGCTGGATGGTTCCGGTTGAAATCGCAACTCTAGCGAAGACGATGTAAAACTCATTCTTTTACTGCGAATTGATAGCACCAGTGATTTCAACTAGCGCACTCCGAGAGACGGGTCGGATTCCACGCGGCAATCGTCGCAAATTTTTATATGGGTTCATGTTTCCTCACTTTGCGCCTCATGCAAAATTTCGGTCTTGATTCTTCCGCTCGTGTTGCTAGAACTGGCATTAAATTGAGTTGAGCGCCTCGCCCATAACTCTGTTTCGGTTTACGTTCCGTTCCCTCGCAATTGGTTTCTTCCCTCCCCTTCGCTTACATGGAGCGTACGAACCTAAGTAGAAGTCAAGTAAATTTTTCCTAAATGTTAGCGGCATGCTTCACTGCGCGTCTGTCTCATCCTCAGTCTTTAAACAGGATGTTTTGCCTTCTGGATGTCGAGTTATTAGTACTTTCTACCCTTAATTAAGCATCACTTGCCGCTCTCTCTGGAAGAAAAATAAGGCGGTTGTCACTCCATAATTCGTGCACGTACATGTTCGCCGATATCATCTAATGCAGTTTGTTGCATTAGGGATTCGTGGTAATTTTAGGATAATGTGTACCTGTTAAGAGTTTGATGCTTGAAATTCGACCCATATGCGCGTTGATGCAACGGAATCACTATTCCGTTGCATATGGAGGCCAAGGCATTGTTTATAAGCTCCAATTGTAATTGAATAAAAATAGAGGATATTGCTTCGAAAAAAATGCTGAAATTCTACCTTAGGCAAGATAAATGTCCTGATGGAAACTCCTGAAATGGCAATTGTTTGTTTTAAAACCCAGTAGTACACCGTACAGTGTTTCGAAGTTCAAAAATTGTTATGCCGCTGTGCCGCTTCTTTGTCTTATTCTATAGCAAGTTGTATTTTTCTACGGTGTTTCCTTTTATGCTATTGAATGTTGTGCGTATTCAATCAAGTACTGTACAATGTATATCGTGCTTTGTTTGGGATAGTTTACCATTGGTTATATAGACTAAGCAAATCCTTTTGTTTGACACAATGATAACCCACAAATGTGTTAGTTACATTTTTAACTTTTGTGTTTAAAAAGTTGCATTAGGAAATTGTTATGGTCATTTTTAAGCAGAAATTTTACCATGTCAAGCAATTCCCACATCGAAAAAAATGCCTTGGTATACATTTTGAAATATTTTTGATGACCATGTAATGCATCCTGAAACATATTACGTGTTATACATTTTGCTTACATGTATTTAACAAAATGTTTTTGTACAATTTATTTAAATGGAAAGTTATGCTTCGCAATTAACACACTGTGAATGTATTTCAGTAAACATTTTCAAAAGTATTCATAAATAATGCAATATATGAAATACACTTTAAAATAAATATGAAAATGCATTGCCATCAGATAATGGCCAATCTAAAAGTGAAAAAGGACGTTAAAGTGATTTGTCGTTTATAGGTTTCCAGTGCTAATTACGAATAAAAATGACCGCAGTCATGTTCCATGTGTAAAATGGATGCAAGAGTATACTAATCATTTTTGAATAAATAAAATGCATCGAGCAATATATTGGTAATGTATTTTTAATGCATTTCACATATGCATTAGATAATATATTGTGCAGTATAAAATCTGTATGTTTATACATACCTTGGATGTTCCAATTGATACATATTCTGAAATGCATTAAAGTGTTTTTAAAAGCTATAAATACATTTCTATGAAATACTTTTTAGAACCATTATTTCAGGCTAAAATACATTTCAGAAAATTTATGTGTTTTCGATGTGGGTTTACATGCACAGTTTTTCATGTCTGTTTTAAAATACCCAGTTCCGTGTACCCTAATGATTAATATGTAACTTTTTGTCGTGATTTACAAGCGTCACTAAGTTGCATTTCTTTTCTAAATCCGTGATTTGCTTTAAATACTTGCTTTCCTTTTTGCCATTATGTTTTCTAATTAGGGTGAAGCAACTTCACGTTTTCTTATTAAAAGTTCACATCTTACATCTTTGTGCATTTTGCTCGACTTAATTACTTTTTCTTCTTTTAATTTATCTCTGTTTAAAACTTCCAGCTATTTTAATTCCTGTAGGCTTACGGTGCATGGTAACTGAGGTATATGAGTCCGCCTACGTATTCGGAGCCAACAATGGTGATAATTCCTTGTTGGTATAGCTGCACTCGCCATGCATCTTGGTGTATTTATATGCGATGATTAATGCTTTCCTGACTATCTCATAATTTGCGTGCATATATGAGTAACGATTGGTATCTATGGAATTTCTCGTGATAAGCTGAATGTTGGTGCAAGTTGAATCGCCTACACAGATTATGCACAGATTAACCTATGTTTTTGTCAATGAAATCCTGTGCAAGGAGAAATGTCACATTTCTTAAAAAATGCTTCTTAAATTCAAACGTGAATTCAAATTGGACTTAATATCACTGCAGCAGTGACTTTTTTTGAAAATTCAATTTGGGTCTCGCTATAACGTCTTACTTGGTCATGCTACATTTGGCGATAACGACATCTAAAACTATGAAAAATATCCACAAATTATGAAATCTGGCAAAAAAGAAGAATTGAGGCAAATTGCTTAATAGCTTGTGCTTACGAGCATGGGTTAACTTATGAATTTTTCTACGCATTTATCTCAAAAGGTTCCGCCACTTCTCCGAAGTATTTCGTTTCATATTTCTGCGGAAACATTTCATGCTCGGTCGACCTCTAGGAGTAAATCATATGCGCAAATTAGTTTTCAGATAAATACTTTGATGCATGTTGGAATCATGCGATTTAATTGGACAGAAACGAGTCTTGGTTTATTTTTGCATCGTTTTTTTTATAAGTATAGGCCTATTAACAAAAATATCAAAGGCCAAATAATGATGATTTTTCGAACTTTATTAACATATTCTTTAACTTGTGATCCTGACACTAGTAAGCGTATAATCATTTAATAAATATCATTGTTATGTTCTTGTGGAAATTAGCATTCAAGTTAACGACTTACATGAAGTGTGGCTTAACGTGTATTTATTAATCATTTCCAAATAACTACTTTCTCAACAGGTTAAAAGCATGTTGCTTTCAAGAAATAAACAAGTTTTCTGTAAATCTACATGTGGCTGCATCAAGACGTGTTAAAATACTACAATTGTAAACAAATCTTTTCACATGCCACGATACTCATAAACGTACGTTGCAAATGCAGAACATGTACAGTGCCATTAACGTTTATCCTTTGTGGCAGGCATCGGTGAACAATGCTCACTAGGCATATTCGGTTTTAGGGCCAATTGATAAATCGAATGTTAATCGAAAGTCGTAACAAGTTGCAAATATTGTGCGTTTTTTGTTGGTGTGTTGCTGCTGAGCAAATAAATTTAAAGTATGAAGTTGGAAAATTGGAAAATTCGAAGATATTAGAAATATCGATTTGCAGCGTTTACCTGAGCATGAGTTCACAAAAACAAGCAAATTTCGCCTGAAATTATTATCTGCCAAGCGACTCTGCATTTTACTAAAAAATGTTAGCTAAAATTACACTGACAGCAGTTTTCGGTCGCAGCTCCAAGGCATCCATCAAAGATAGTGAAAAGAAATTGGTGACGACGAAACCAGGTTTCCCCGTCCGAGTCTTGGCTGTTGAAGAAACTAACATAATATGAAATAATCCAAATATTTGTCGGCTAGGCCTTCTTCGAAACACTGCCGTGTTAAATCGATCGACGCAGGAGGTTATCATCATCATCATCATCATCATCATCTCCGTGCTTTTCTGTGGGCCCCGTGCATGCAAATGCCTCGCGCCGTCTAATGTGTACTTCGACTGGCAAGCTTTTGCTTAAATTTATTGAATTCATTACGATGGGGAATGAAAACGTGATTATGCTGCAGTTCATAACTCAAGCTGGGCTAAATGACACATACCAAGGAATAGCAACCGATGGCGGTAGGCTCGCTATGCATATTCATGCGCATCTTCGCTTTATGGCTCAATTGACTGTTTAAGGCTAGGATGGAAATGAACTGCATGGAGAAATTAATGTTGAAATAACTTGCCGTGTTTGGCAGGCGCCTTATAGTTGCAGCCGATAGGTTGAGCGCCGAAAGAATTTTCGCCACGTAAACGTTCAGGCTGCTGTGCGTTAATTCCTCAGCATTGTCATTCGGCAGCGAAAATCCCCAAATTAACACATAAATTACCCTCCGTCCCTAATGATTTTTTTCGCTCCTGATGCAGACGGGTTTTATGGCCTAACCATGCCATTGGCGTAAATTGCTTTAAACTTTCTTCTGCGTGTTAGAGGAAATGCCCTCCGTCATGGATATCCGGTTTTTGACTGGTTTTGGCTTACGCTTGAACTCTAAAAAGCTATTGGCGGTGTCATATCGTAGCTTTCTAGGCTAGAAAACGTCCCATCTACACGTGTCTCTTTTGGATAATGTCCTTTTATCCATTCTTGCATTCTTCTTTTCAAATGGATGCAATTTTTAAGACCTAGGCATGAACTCATATCGTTTATAACACGTCGAATTTGCCAAGGTTATTGCACGTCATACAATCCTTTCATTTATAATCATTTACTTTGGAATGTTTTCACCCAAATAGTTTTATGAGATGTAGAAGCATACACATGCAATTATGGAAATTGATCTTGTAGATGTATCAACTTGAAATTTATTCTGATCCGTTGTTACAGAATCCATCATTGCATTTTAGGAAACAAATTGCTCTTACGTTGTCCGGAATTACCAGTGGGGAAATTACCAGTGATTGCTTCTTTCGGAACCAATAAAATAGACATGTTAGTCAGTATTCATTTTTTGACGAAATTATCTTTGGTAGTATCCAAACAATTATAAGGCTTATTATAAATATGTAGCGAAATCACCACTAATGGAATCGAAAATGACGAGTTCAAGTCTGCGAAATTATCTTTTCTTAGTTTATATCAAAATGCAATTCTTCAACAAAAGTAATTTCTTCAACAAATTGAGAAATTGCGCTTTTTAAAATGTTTTATAGATTTTCGGTTTAGCCTGGATGTAAAGTTTAATGCTACCACTTAATCGCATTAATAATTCGCGTTAGCACCATATATCATGACACCTTACTTCAATAAAAATGATTAAGCTAGACTTTTGTTAGCTCTGATTGCTGCTGTAATGAAAGTGTAAACCATAAGTTGCTTTTTCCGGTAAAAATGCCCATTAAGCTCGAAAAATATTGGGTAATTTATTCTCCGCTGTGTGTGGGCTCGAGAAACGGCGCACAAATTAGCATATTTTTAATACTACTTGCTTATTCTCTTTGAATTGTGAAGAAATATATGATGCATATATAAGGGTAATGCACCCCAGCGTGCATGGAGCCGATCATAAATTTAAAAGCCGAATACAGTGAGAAAGTATATTAGCCGTATATGAAATATTTGAAAGTCAGTCAAGTAAATATTCATCTTTTATTATCATTGTGAGTTTACAACGTTAGTACATTTTCGTGTAAAATTTTGTATGTCATTAGTGGATACCGCTGTATCGAAAAGTTGCGCAATGCCGCTCGCCCAAGAATAATCCTTATAAAATTCAGGTTAGCTTATCCACTTTAATAAATGAAAATTCATCCATCACATTAAAGCACTTATTTTCACGAATATTTATTACCAGTGGAAAGATACTCCATTATTACTGTTTATTTCTTTGAAATCTTTCTTGGTTATCATAGCATTTAAAATGCAAGCATTTTTTCAATCTTATTTTCAAGTTTTCAGTTTTCATTGCGTTTCATTTAGATTTGTGATTTAATACTAAATTTGTGATAACCAAAGATTATTGCAAAAATTGAATCGTGAATCGATTTTTTGTCAAATTAAAGACAGAAAGTTGTTGTCATATGGGCGGGAAAGAATCTGGTTGGGTTGGTGTGTAAACTGGAGGTAGCGTTTTAGGTCCTCTTCTGTTCTTGTTGTGGAATCTACCAAATAAATTCGATTGTTGGCTTATACAGTGAAACCTCCGAATACCGGACACTCGCGGGACCGGACCTTTTGTCCGTTATTTGGAGGTGGCCGTTAT
>JAQIXS010006427.1:0-10749 GCA_034700785.1 Rossiulus vilnensis | reverse complement strand
TGAAATAATTATTAAATCAAAGAGCACCAAGCTTTAAAGCATTTATGAAAAGTCAAGTTTTTGCAACATCTGTTTCATCCACAGTTCATTCGAATTGATCAGATGGACCACGTCATGATTTGGGTGTTTATGCTTGTATTTGCTTTGCTTTAGCCCTGGTAATGTTTGTGATCATGTTTTTTGGTTCATTTAGTCATCCTACAGCCAGCATATTAATGCCGTGTGGTTCAAGGGTCAATTAGTAAAACCCAAATTGTATACTGTACATACATGCAAGTGAAATTACAGATTGTCAAAGAGCAGATTGTTAGAACGTGTGACGAGGAGGGAGTGATTGGTGATTTGGGAATCCAGGGAAGGATACATGGTCGTGGACGATTACTGAGGAACTAGCCCAGCATTCGCCTGGAAATTTTGTGGAAATTCGGTGTGACATGATTTTTGGACGCTCCCCTAAAATTTGCAGGAAATAGAATGGATTGTGATGAGGAAAACAAGGAGGAGGAGGGAGCAATGACAATTAAGGTGAGATCGGTTCTAGGGATTCGCCTACGAGGAACCGACTAGGAAATCGGGTTTGCGTCATTTAAAAAAAAATATACAATCAAGCGCATCTGGAAAAACTGTGAACTCTTAACGTGTCAATAGATCCGCGTGTCATTACACTTCCTCTCGGCGCCATGATGACGCAACGTCCAGACGAGCGCTGCAGGGAGCGTCCGTAAAATACGTCACACGTTGTGAAGGTGTGCAAAAATAGGAAGGTCATTGGGTTCCCTGAGTATTAACGACTATCGACTTCAAATATCAACGTATACTGTTAGTAATTTATCTTTTATGGATAATTCCAATGAAATGCAGTGAAACAGCGGCCAATATCTTCGAATGTGGATGCATACTGTCACTACATTTACTCGCAGTAATACAAGTCGTGTTACAATTAAAATGCCGATGGAATGACGTAAAACTCTGACGTTTGTGCATAATGTAGGAAACAATACGCCTGTTTCTCAGAAGTACTGATCGCTTATGACATTTGGCATTCCGTCAATATACATGTATTTACTCGCAGTAATACTGGTCGTGTGAAACAATTAATGCCGAAAGAATGACGTAAAATACTGACGAATATCTGCAAATGTTGTGGGTATTTAGTACTGGCATGAAATATACAGGCATTTCGCTAGTATATTTCATCATTAGTACTAATTGCACGAGGCCATCATAACGAAAAAATGACATCATTTTGACTAGGAAAGGACCGAAATTGATCTCATTATGTTGACCCCCTTCCCTCTAAATTCAAACGTTCTTCGTGGACGTCCCCTGGCGAAACTAACTAAAATTGCGCATTATTATCACTGAGATCTGTTCCATAAGCTACTTGCTTTTGTAGTCAAAATCTTTCGCTTTCATGAATGCGAATTCACAGCCCCCGCAGTTTAATAGAGGGTAATTTCGAGGGCCAATTGAAACACACGGGTTTTTAATTAGACCCTGTTTCGCGGAAAAGAGATTTCTGGGAAAGAAAAAAAAAAGATAACTACAGTGTACTTATATAAATTGGCAGCGATATAATGTATAGCCAGGCCACAAAGTACGGAATAAACCTAAATAGCGCTAATCGAAGGAAAGAGATTATTATGTAATGAAACTTGATCTGGACTGACGATCAAATTAATTCTCGGGAAAAGAAACACCATTAAAGTTGTATGTTTATAGAGTACTGTATAAAAAAATAACTAGATAGGCCTACCAAGGTCTTGATTAATATTATTCCTATCATGTATGGCTCTCCTCCAATATTCGAGCCTCGTAAAGAAAAGGATAATTTGAAGAAATTGTAATTGCCAATTTTGAGCCTTTTTTCCAGAAAACTTCCAAGACTGGACCCCATAACAGACACTTTTGGGGGTCGTTTAATTGGTGAAGATCAATTACATGTACGATTGATCAAATGAGATACTATTGAATGAGGATGTTGAGATTACTCTTCCGTGGCGGTAAGGGGTATTCCTCTGCCCACCTCTGGTTAATTATCGTCTAAATTGCCGTCCATTTATTTGGATAGAAAGCACGTAATTTTGAATACATAGGAAAGATGACCAAAATCTGATGACATAATGTCATTAACTCTACCCAAAATGTTCAATAGCATCAAATAGTTATTAAGATTGCTAAATTTATTTTCTTTGGTGTAGAAATTGTTGTCCACTAGGCTCTTGGCTATTTTTTTACAATTTCAGAAAGTTCCGTTTATGTGTGAAAAATTAAAAAATCAAGTTTTTGTTGCATTCATTTCAGTTTTTTCATATAGGGCTATAAATTGGATATTTTAAAATTAAAAAACAAATTGAATAAACAAAAACGGTGAACCGTAAAGACAGACAGAAATACAGACAACAACAGCAAACATTTTTTTTCTATTTTGCATGGTGGGCAATCTTTTGGATCGACATTCAATCAATGCCTTCAATTCAACTCTACTGTCAACAAAGATTTGCCATGTGGTAAGGGGTGTAATCCATCGACCGATGTTAATCTTTTTTTAAATTCAATTTGATGGTCATCATCATCATTGTCAGACTTGAATTTCTGTTAGCTTAGTAATATAATGCAATTTTCCCAGAAATCCTAGCTGCAACAGGTTAATTCCAGTTTAGCACACCTTATATTAAAAATCCTAAAACAGTGCAACAAAATCCTATTAACTCTTAGGTTAGCTTTGTGGTAAACCCCAGGTTATCTAACCATACATTAAACCTACAATGGTGCAATCGGCCGTTAGTGTACTCTGGAGCTTAAAACTCTAGCAGGAGACAACTAAACATAGGGCGTCCGAATTCGCGGATTCTTACATCATCTCTAGTTCATGGCTGACCGAACGCAACATAGATGGCGCTGGCTGTTTCGCGAAAAAAGCTAAGGGTAAGGGGTGAAGGCAATCAAAGCACGCGTGCAACTACGAACTTTACTGGACATAATTCCGCGCAGCGGTCCTTCGCGGAATAATTTTCGGCAAAAAATCTTCCACAAAAATCGCCAATAATAATTCGGCGAAAGATTCGTAGGCGTGGCTGCGCAATGTCCGGTTTAGAAATTCTGCGACGGATTCTACCTTTGTTGGCTCATAAATCATGAAAGGGCTTCGGGGTGAATTTGCGCAGTTAGCAACAAATCTTTCGCATTTCCACGAATCCTTGTAACGTTGGTAACGAAAAATCCGAAAACCCAAATTGCAGATCCAGAATCCAGATCGCTGGAACTGAGATACATATTTCTCCGCCTGGAGAATGATAAACAAGATACGTGTGTAAAAAAAAACTCATAATAATAATAAAAAAAAACTCTGGCATGAAGACGTAATGTACATGTACATAAAAAGAACCCCGCACGTAAACGCTATCTTCCAGACGTATTAATAAAGTTTAATGAAGTTGAGCAAGGGTAAGAATTTCGCTCTCTTTTTTATATAAAAAGCAGCCAAGTCACGCACTCGATATGTCAACTGCCAATATCTACGAATTCCAGGTAAGGTAACTGGTGCTAACTTTTTACTTCCCTCAAGGCCTGAGCCCCCTTGCTGCTCTTGGGCATCCATTAAACCAGTATCGGCGAAATGAAATTATTTCCTAGAACTAGTTGAGTTAACTCGCACGTCCCAATGACAATTGCTGAATTCGCGAGTGTCGGCAATAATCTGCAAGACTGCGTCATAATTCAGCCAGCAACTCCATCATTAGCACCGACATTGCCCCGGGCCAAAATATCGCACACGTACAGTACTTCAACAGTGACACAGGCTCACACAGCTAACAAAAACGTGAAGTTTGAGATATCACCATGGAAGTGCTCATCATGCATATACATTGTACATTCCTCTATATACAGGTTTAAAGCCCTATAACGTGCAAACTACAGTATCAAGCGGGGTCAATCCCACCGGATACAAAACGAAACAAACACATCAAGTTTAAAATGCACAAATGAAGACATCTGCATGACACGCAAGTGGCAGCACGACGTCCACTTTGAAAATAACGTTTTGCTTTGTGGAGTATGAGAAGTACTCATCAATTCAATTCATCAGAACCCTACTGTCAGCAACGATTTGCCAGGTGGTAGGGGAGTGTAAACCATCAACCCATGTTAGCTAATACACTCATACCTCGCTTAGCGTCCTACAGTAGATAGGTTCCTGGAAACTTGACTGTATAACGAAATGTTGTGAAGAAAACATGTTTTTACGTACAAATCTATATAAATTACGTAGGATGCGTCCAAAAGTCACTAAAAATTGAAAATCATTTAACAATTTGGCTAAAAATTTATAAATTTGAATTATATTTACAGTAATACCAATGTAATATTTCATTACAGGCATGTAGCTTTAAAGAAGCTAAACAAGATTGAAAAATAAAAATACTTTTAACAAAAAATTTGAATCGTCCAAAGATTCGCATGACACCATTGCTGTTACTGGCGTTAGCAAGAAGTTAGCTCTCAAATTACAAGCAAAAAAAAAAACTTCGTTTTTAGCCAGAAATCAATGGCCTTCTTGATGGACATTCGACATGGACGGCCTCTTGGTCCTTACATACATGTATCACGTTCCATGATGATCCTCAAAGACATGAATGGCCCCATGACATTGCTATTATTAGTAAGGTCGACCAGCGCCGCCTGTTGCTCTAACCCGTCTTTTTCTCACTGGGAGGAGACCGAGGCACGATCTTTGAACCCTCGCTATTTCGCCCACTGATCATTTTTTGAGCTTTTCGGGGTTTAAAATTACCAACTTCCAATCGTGGTCACGCGTTCCAACGCCTTATCTGCCCACCCCCGACTCACCGAATAAGCCCAAAAATTGCTTCTTCGCCCTTGGCGCATTCCTAATTTATTATGACGTCTAGGCTTTTTTTCTTCTTGTTTTTCTTTCCACGGAAAATTTACTCTGATGGTCTTCCTACTAAATACATGTACAATGTATATCGTCAGTGAAAATTTGCAAATCTGACCTTTCCAACCATCCATCCAGAGACGGGTTTGTCTGTCTGGCAACTCCAATTTTTCACTTCCTGTTTGTTTGCACGCTGAATAATTGTGTTGAAAGCCTGCCCTTGGTAACCCTCTTGGTTTTTATGATGATAATACTGATAATAATAATAATAATTAACGAGAAACTGTGATGCTAGTCTGACCACCGCTCTATTCAGAACCTCAATTCTCTAATTGTATTCCATTTTCGAACGTCTCACTGCTTTCCAAGCAAGGGTGATCGTAGCGCCACCTGGCACGTGGAATTTATTGGCACGCAGTGCAGTTGTCAGGTTGCTTATGTTGGTTTTGGGACCTCGTTTTGACTGTAGGTCAAGTAGAGCAATGTGTCTACATGTATTGTAGTGCAACGACGTTTTGAAACATTCCTTTATGGATCTTATTGTTAGAGTCCGTAGTGCCGTGATGAAAATTAAAGGTGCAGGAGTGGCTGTAGTGTAGCGTTCGTCTGGGTTCTATGGGATCTCTTGGTGGCGGCATCCTTGTTGAAGGAGATGCTACCTCAATCCAATCTACATGAACAATGTAGGCTACATGTATATGGCAATTCCCATGCGCAAAAGAACTGCATTGGCATTACATTAAAATAAAATGCATTCAAATTGAGACATGCATTTGAAATTATTACACATTGTTAATTGCATTAGTAAATGCATTTCTTTTGCAATTGGTTTATAAGATTACTCATACAATTACTCACACATTTTTACTTCAAATACACGCACAGAAGCAAAGAAATTGGCCCACCTATGGATATTAGATAAAAAAATAAATGCAGTTTGTTCAACGAGTTATTATCCAATTTAAATTCGAAATACAGTAAGCACTTTCATTGCAAAGCACTTTCAAATGCACCTGAATTGACTAAAATTCCTCTTAAATTTCGTAGGAAAATAGCCTTGAAGACTTTCCCCTGATAAACTGATGTGGAATTTCAGCCAAATTAGGCGAATTTTAAAAAGCAATAAACTGTTTACAAAACGAAGTTTACCAATTTTAACATGGATTGGAATACATTTTTCAATTACTTATAGGTGGGCAAGTTTGTTTGCTCACAAGTTATTATAATTTCTAATTTAGTTTTCACCGATGTAGAATTGGCTGTCCACTAGCACCTGAGTCATTTTTTATAATTTAAAATTTATATAATAAAAAAAGTTGCATAAATGCATTAGCGAAACAGTAAAATGTCCGTATAATTAGCCTCGTTTTAATTTGCAATGTTTTGCAAAAAAAAATGACATTTCATAAAAAAGAGAAGAAAAAAATAAGAGGAGGAGACGAGACAAGTCCCCAGTCCCAGTTGGGCTGGGAGCGTGGCAGTTCTTGGTATTGTATCATAAGAAACTTAAAATTATATACGTTTTATTACGTGCTTACGAAGCGGGCAAATGACAACAAAAAAGTCATTATAATTACGAAGCCATCCAGCGATACCTGGAATTGATGAAAATAAGGTCCGATTACGTTTGTCAGATTTTTATAACTGGTTTTTGCGCACTTCGTTACACGACGAACGATTTCATTTCATAAAGAAAAACTTGTTGGGAATAATATATCCTTTTTCAAAAAGCCTTCTAGAATGTTATTTTCTTATAGAAAAAAATTAGACGCCATTTTGTATAGTTGTAAATTTGAATTACGTCGATGCTAACTCAGCTATTGAGTGTGAGAAAGTTAGGTCTAGGAATTTTAAAAAATTTCCACTATTTTGGGTCATCCATAAAGGATGCCATCACAAAATCGACTTTTCTAACCCCCTATCATTGTTCCATCACCCGTTTAGTACAAGTAATTTAACTAGGGTTCCCACTGACCTGAGAAACATGGAAAACTTAGGAACAAGTCTGCATTCTATACACATTTTTGATAAAGTCAGGGAACTTTTTCCAAAAACTTGGAAAAGTCAGGAAAGTTGAGATTTTAATTTCGTCGGGAACCCTGTCAACCGAAAAAAATGGACGTCATTGTGACTATAAAAAAACAAATGTCATGCTATCCATAACATGTGCCGTCTAATTTCCTTACTAAATGACGTCAAATGTAATCATAAATAACGTCACATATCTTCAATTAATAAATAATTAAATCGGGGGAAAATAGCGCATTTATGGGGCAAAATGGTGTGCCACCTTGTGTGAGTGGTCGTAATTGAGACAGTATTCACTACACTCCAACGTCCTTTATGAACGTCTCCTTTTCATGAAATAAAGCTTGTGAGTAATGAGCATCACGAACATAAGGCATAATGAAAAATCGTGACAAATCTGATGGGCGAGGTTAACAGTCCTTGAGATTCCTGTTACTGTGGTACAAAAAGGTAAATGTGGAAATAATTAGGATTATGCACTCGTGTTAAATGCGCATAATGTGTAATATATACGATGCATATTTACAATTTATCGGATATGTTTAACTTTTTAAATTTTAATAATGCACGATATGAAGTTTTAAAACTTACAGACATCGTTTATCGTCGCTTATTGTATTTACTGACCATTTTTCTTAGAAAATTAATAAATCTATCAAGGGCAATCCATAAATTATGGTCTTAAAAAGTCTGGCTGGTTTTTGACATTCTCCAAACCACTTTTGCCTATTTATCAAACACTATGCTCCTAAAATGATTATCATTTTCAAACTAATACCTCTCGCCCCTCCCTCTTTTCCAATAACTGAAATTTCGAAATTGTGCATTTTTCGAATACAGTTAAAATTCGTGCTGAACCTGAATCTCACAAAATATTCCCCGGTGGAAGTTACGAATCATGATAGTGCGTAATAAGCCTACATTTTGACCTAACAATTGTCATATTTTAACACGTTCAATAGGGCGTACAACTGTAACACGCAATGAATGAATTTGAATGAACTGTGCATTCTTTGTGTACAGATTATGTAACCGAATACCAAGGATCCCCAAGGGGTGGACCCCAGGTTAAGAACCTCTCAGTCTGGAACCCCAGGTTGAGATTATCTTCAAATCAACAATTCACGATGAAAACATTAGAAAGAATTTTTGTCCAAATTTCGTGGGTGAAATTATGGAAAGATCCTCGATGAAATACAACAATGAAGTTTGAAATTTGCAGAGCCCCTACTGCTCCATAAACACACGTTGAAAGTTTTCAATTCAAATCAACTCAGTGCTCTACTATCATAACACGCACGAGGTATGGAGTTATTTGTAATCCATCAACCCAACTCATTAAATCCGTTATGTTTGCATATTTCCAAATAAAACTTGCGTTAAAATAAAAAATAATCACGCTATTACTTCATTGAACAAAATAATTCTGGTTAATTTCCACACCTAAAGATGTACATGCACTTGTGTATTATTTTATTACTTCATTTAATTGATATAAGGTGCATTTGGTAATCTGACGAAGTCATTGTGCCTCTTCCCAGAACAATGGTTTCAAATTCGAGCAATAAAAAAGCGATTTTATAGAAATAGATGTAACATTTAGGGACACTATGTATCGCCATGTTTTTATTTTTTTCTCTCTCTTATTGATGGGTTTTTGCGGGTCCATAACCCGCTGTTTGGATAAGCCAGCTAGGCTTTAGGGGGATTTGCGTTTTTCGCTACCTAGAAACGTTAAAATATGCGAAAAAGATGAAAAAGTAATCAGCAGCGCCACGGAGTCAGGCCATGCTGGCAACATCTTCTTGTCTGGCAGTCAGTCAGGCACACACAACAACAACAGACACTGTGTTTATACCCATATTGTTGCAGTTCAAGGAATCGCCGAAGCAGTAAAATGCTTTACTGCTGTATCATTTTACTTAAGGAATCTGCCCGTTTCTAGGAAATCCTCCTGATCGACATTTAATATCCATTTTGGGAAAAAGTGTTAGCAGAACAGACCAGATGTTTGGAGAAATCAAAGGCTCAGGGCCTTTCCTATTAAATTTCAAACGGTTTAATTGCTCAACCCGTGCTATTTAGAGAATGGGAAAGAGATTTTTGGTTCTAGACTGGCTCCTTTTTGCGCTGGTGTTCAACTGTTCTTGCATGGATCAGCCAGTTTGTGTTAATTTTTCACTCCAATTCAATTTCAATTGAAAAAAAAGAGATAAGGTACTATTGTACTCTGGGTAGTATAGAATAGCATAGAGATAGTATAGAATACCATATTTCTATGCTACCTTTTGAAAATAATCCATATTGAACCAATAATTGTGTTTATAGCTATAAGGGGAATTATAGCGATTTGAGTACATTCCCTGAAAATCCCCTGGATCCTCCACTGGCCCCATTTACAAGTCATCACTTGAAAGCTGCTCCACAATCATCGCGATTCCATAAATCAGCGATTTAAAGTGTGTCAGTGTTGAATCAGTAATAAATCTGTGGGCTGGGTGAGTCGTTTCCCCCGGCAACCTACGAGTATATCCTCATTTTAATGAAATGACAAATTTCTGAATATCACGAGGTTTTCCCCGAATTGTTCCAACCCTGAAATTATGAACTCAACGATTCCCAGTACAGTGTACTTTTCTTCTCGAATATTAACTAACAGACATTGCCTGCATATTCGTCACTTCAATTTAAATTTTAGCTCTATTTATAGTTTTTCATCGTCATTAAATCATTTAATTTATGCTCGGAACACCGTCTAGACTGTAGACAGCAGACGCAATAGAATGCGAGAACGGTAATATAAGACCTTGACACGAACGCAATTAACAGGTGGTTTCCCATTGTTTTTTTCTCTCATTTGCATGTATTTTTTTTAATGTTCCCCAAAACTTCTCAAACTGTTTAAGTTCGGCTAATTCAACAACAATTACAACAACAGTTGACAAAGCTCGAAGGGTAAATCACTAAGGCCTTCAGCATAGTGGACAAGGCTTGGTAGTATCCAGTAAGAATTTATATCGTTTCATAATTATGTAATAAGGACTGGTCCTCATTTGTACAATAAACCGTTTCAGTGCGAAGAAGATATTAAGTGGAAATAATGAAATGCAGTTTTAGGCAGAGTTATAAGGTTTTTGTGTTAGGGAAAATGACTAGATTCCAAGATTTTATCCATGATTTGTGAATTATGTTTGTAAATATACTTGTTAATTGTTCTTATTGAAAGAAATTTTATTTGTCTGGTGGTTAGTAATTGAAGGTTGTTTGTTGGTGCCAGTGTAATATACTCCAGTAAGTTAAAAAAAATTACTCACATGGTGTTACGTTTTAGGAGACTATCCAGGCCAATAAATAAATAGACCATCAGATATCGTTTTGTCTTTGGTTTTCTCCAATGGGAGAAGCGTTTTTAATAACTTGGACCATAATCAGTGTCAGGTTAAATTCAGGCGGAATTATGTACCCTGGTATGCGGTCCATGAGAAAAACGTTTCCCAGAAATCCAGAAATTGTTCTTGTAAACCCTTAAATGGGTCAGTTAAGTTCCATGTCCATTGAGGTGCTTAGTAGGGAGGGAATAAGAAGAATTCTAAGAAGTTTGAGATGAATAGGAACCTTCCTTCGCCGTTTCCTTAGGAAGAGATTATATATATTGTTTTCATTTTTAGTTTTGTGGCGGTTTTAACCTACTCTATGTATTACTGGAAAGTTCCATTACTTTGAAATTTCCAAGTATGGCCATTGTCTGATCACCTCCGATGACTTGACCCTCCCAGAGAAAGTTATTTTTGGCTGAGGTTCTAGAGAAAATCTTGAGTACT
>JAQIXS010006426.1:0-10755 GCA_034700785.1 Rossiulus vilnensis | reverse complement strand
GCCCCAGAGTAACGTAAGTTAATTTTATTTTAAAAAAGAAACCAAATGTATCATTACGCTTCATATTTAGAACACAACATTACGTGATATCATTTGGGGACGTAAATATTAACGGCCATTTTATGACGCCAATTTGGTGACATTGGAACAAGTGAAAATCAAGTGAACAAAGTGAATATCAACGACGTCATTATGATCTAAAATGTCGTTGTATTTAGACATTATTTTGGCTGATGGGTCACCATGGGTGAGGTGGTCGTTATGGACTGGTTTAACCGTACTAAATAGTGTTACACTCTAACACCCCTTTAAAGGCCGTCCCTAAGATGGCCGCAACGCAAATACCAGCGATGGTTTAATTAAAAAACAGCACGTACTATAGCATTTCTTTTTTATGTTTCACGAAATATAATTTGAAATTTTAAAAATTAAATTCAAAATTATAAACAATAAACAATTATAAATTTCTATACGTCGCTTTGTGCAAGTACACCAAGGAGCTGGATTACAGCCATTAGAAAAAATGGCTTTACTGAAAGCTAATTACTTCGATCCAGCTCCATGGCATACAACGGTGTAGGCCTACATGAAAGTTCATGTATATATTCTTTGGATGAACAAATTAAAATACATATTTTAATGGCTCTAATCCAGCTCCATGGTGTACTCGCAAGACGTAAGTAACTATACAACAGTTTGCAGTTTTTTCATTAGATCATAAACAGATTTACATTTTTACCCAAACTTGAGTTGCTAGAATAATTGGGTAACTTTAATAGAGAATGTTTTAATGGTGACATGAAACGGGTAAGGTAATTTTATGTAACCCAGAATCTTGCATCCCACTACAACTGAGTTAGAACTCATTTTAAAGCCTCATTTGGATTGCAAGCAGTATATCCCAGGCATTATACGTGCATAACTTTGGTCGGCCCTTCTAGTCGCCGGCTTGATTACAATCACGTGGTCCATCGCGAGCCGATCTCAAGACAAGAGTTGATGGCGTGTGGAGAGGGGCTTCTCGGTGGCACAATGGCCGCCTGGAGAGACTCTCCTAGCGCCCATCCAAAGCCATGAAGGACTCTTCAAGCTTAACGGCCACACTTCCGACAGCAAAACTCCGTTTCAATTTCGCTGAAAATCTATTGCGCCGATCGATATGGTCCCTTCGGGGTGACGACCAGCCCGAGCCATTATGCCGGCTCTCGCGCAGTGCAACATGGGAGGAGCCACAAAAAGCGCCAATGGGCGGAGCTAAAAGAGAAAAAATCGACCAGGCTCCAGAGATGGTTAGCCAGTCAATATCAAAGCAGTTCGCATCGATTCGTGAGGACGAAGACCAGGATATTGTTACGGGGAGGTATAGGGGGCTCTGCCTGCCGACCTCCGAAATGAATGCTTTATACATGTATTTACTTTCAGAAAGTTGCACGCTAGCCACAAGCGGAATGCTTCAGTCCACTGCGTCAATATGAATACCCCTTCAATATTATGAGAAAAGATGCACTGCTTTCCTGCATGGATAAAGCGTTATTGGCATCACTGGTGATGAAAAAAGGGGTGCCTGGGTGATCGGGCACCTCCGAATTTCCTTTAAATAGCTTATTTATGAGGCTGTGGATATTAACTGGATGCCGACGTAAATGTAGCAGCATTTATATTTCAGCGTGTGATGGCAGATTACAAGCTATAGAGATTT
The DNA here is from genome assembly GCA_034700785.1 of Rossiulus vilnensis. NCBI lineage: Eukaryota > Metazoa > Arthropoda > Diplopoda > Julida > Julidae > Rossiulus > Rossiulus vilnensis. Next base: position 9,056 of record JAQIXS010006426.1, on the reverse strand, counting down.
TCATAAATCCTAGCAAGCGTCACAATGTAACAATGAAATTAACTTTGAAATAAGCTTTCCATTCCAATATCAGTAGCATGAATGAAAATTGACGGCAAGGAAAAGATGTGGCCATGAAATCATCAGTTCATTTCATTATTGTCATATGAGAACCGACAGAATTCGAATTGATTCGAAGCGAAAATTGAAGAGAATGAAATAGAACGTGTTTTCCAAATGTAAGGCTTATAGTGGTGAACTCAAGATGTCTAGCTTGTAACGTTACAATAATTAGCCGTTTATGATATTCCCTTGAAGAGGATGTTTCACATGAGGTAGATCATGTCTGCAATCATTTGTTTGTCATCTTTTTTTATAATTTTCAAATGGTCGTATTTAGTCTGGCATGGCACTACATTTGGTGCAATGCTTATTCCAACACTATCAACAACATACAATTTGTTATTATAAGAATAAATTTACCTCGGCGTTTTCACATGATTGCAGTCTACGTCTGCTGATTTTAATTTGAAATTCATTACATTCTCTTCACATTTTTATTTTCGCTATCTATTCAAATACAAAAACGGATCCACGGGATGGCACTGGGGCAAATCTTTGCACCCCTTACCAATAGTTACAATACTCTTTTGCCACAAAGAAATATATTTTTTTTTCAATATTACTGCGTTATCCCCCTTCACGGGCTATTTTCGGCGCCATACTTCAAACTGGAAATTGTGGACATCCCAGCCAAAAAGAGAGATAATGTATTTTTTTCTTCAGAAAAATATAAAATTTAAACTAAGTTTGGCATGCACGCACATGTACAATGCATGTTGGAATCTACCGAAACCCAAACTTCCAACATCGAGCCCCTTATATTTTTGATGCGATTATTGCATTTCAATATATTCATGAGGGTTACAAATAAAGCTAAACGTCTTGCTAGAAACATCATCCAATGATTTGCAAACACGCAACCATCCAAACGTCCATGGTACATGCATTTGTGTACTTCTGTTCATGCTAAGTACTGCCTGCGAATTCATGGATGCTATTGTGAGGAAATTTAATGGTTTAACATCCCTGCGAGTGTTACGAGTAGCACAGAGAATTGAAATCATTACACTCATTATTTTAACTTCTCTGAATTTTACTAAAGTTAGGAAAGGCACTCAAAGAGAGAGCATCATGACGACTCAGCACGCCCAGTTGAGAAATTAAAATACAGCCCAGCAAGTGTGGTCCTTTCCCGATGGATCTTATAAGTCAAGAGTCCGTAAATGTCGCTGCCAAGGGTCCAGGGTGCAGGTGTCAAGACAAGGCGAACGAGGGGCTGCAAAGGCGGATAAGCCCACGAAGAAAGAAAAACCGGCGAAGAATAGGAGCGAAAAGGTGAGTGAAAAGGGAGACAGAAGCAAAACGGAGGTGTTGCCCATAGGAAGCAGTTCCGCAACGGTGAGAATCGAAATTCAAACAACCGCAATATAGGCAGGCGTGATTCGACCTATGGGAGCAATTCTATTCACTAAACGAAAGCATTTAGCGCACAATGCGTTGACAGGGGTCCAGTTGTTATTGCCATGACTGCGATTTAACACTGGAGGCCTCCCTTTTCTTTGCCAAAATTTAGCAAATTCCCGCCCCGTGCAGTCAAATGGATATTTGGGCTTGTTTTGTATTAGCTCACCCGAGTCTCCCCCCGGGCTTTCATGTATAATATATCGGGCAAATATGCGTGGATATTGACATGAATGGCACGGGACAGAAATATGTAAAAGCTAGAGTGTCAAACGTCGGGTAAGGGCGTCCTAGGCGAAGGGTATTTCTTCACAGCCTTCCAAACAATTTCATAAATATCGCCCATCTCAGGGTTAGGCAAAGAACATGTTCTATTGAGGAATGATTTATTTCGAGAGGAATTAAGAAGCCTCTATAATAAAGAAAAATAAAAAAATCTAGAAAAGCATTCCTCATCGTACTTATGCTGAAGGGCCACTGGAAAAGGCAGAAATTGTAGATGTTCATTTTAGTCTTGTTACTCCACTTCAATGCTCCTCGAAAGTGCATGCATCGCGCGAGGTGCATCATGTCGTCTACTTCCTAACCATTTCAGTGAAGTGGTTAATTATTGACGTCTGCTGCTATGGTGAATGAGCTGCACTCGGGCATAATGTTTAGTTTAGGTTCGAAGGGCAAATTCTGTAAATATCCATTCAAGAAGACGAGCTCCCTGAAGATTCAACTAGAGCAGCTCGGGTAATCCCTAAAGTAAATACTCTAGGAGGAATGTTTGGGGCACTCATAATGGAGAGTTCGAGTCTAACCTGAATTATTAAAATAACGCGAGGCTTGCAAATAAAACACATTGGTCAAAAATATTGAGTGGCAGTCTAAAAAGAATAAATTAAACCGGTTTCCCTTTGCGTGACAGTTGCCTGGAAGCAAGCGTAATAAAAAAAAGTACTTTATTGGTGGTAATCCGATAGTTTTTGTAGGGGAAGGGCGCACGAAGAGGAAAAAGGAATTTCGCTGTTCATTGAGATTGATTTTCCTAAAATTTGGAAAAACTGCATTTCAGTCCGTGCGGTAAAGTAAGAGTCTGAAAAGTGGACATCTACATTGTATTGACGCAAGCTTTTCAACACGCACATTAATGTTGCCTATTCTTTTTGCAAAATCCGATAAATCCAACAACTAAAGTTGTAAATTAGTAAGTAAGGCTTGCATGCAAAATCTCCCCTACGCATTTCGCTACAAAATTATTACATTATTAAATTACGTATTGATTTTCATTGTCGTTAAATATTAGAATGTATTTTTGAAATGACGTCAGCACGACAGGAATAACATAATGAAGATAAGCTTTAACATTTGTCTTCATAATGCAGCAGTGAATAAATTTGAAGAAGAAGAAAAATCGTTGTGCGACCTCGACCTCCAGAAACAGGTGTTTCCTTGCAATGTAATCTCGAATGCAACCATGTTTTTATATAAATAAACGGGACATTTCTTATTTATAAACAAAATAGCACAGACCCTAGTGGCCAACTCATTCAACACGGGGAAAAAATTAGCAATTTTTAATATAATTGCTAAATTTTGTGGGGGTATTTTTTTGCATGGCGATCCTTATGGGTCGGGGATATTTGCAAAAAATATAGCTTGCTAACGTGAAGTTCAAGAGGCTCAATGCCATTAAGTTGAACATACATGCAGGGAGTGGCAATTGAACAGGACTGTTACTAGCACCACCTGACTTGCTGCAGGGTGTGGTGACTATATCAAGTTCTCCATCAACCTCTAAAGAGAATGTTCGTTAAGTTTCACCTGATTTCACACCAACAGAAAAGCACGAAAAAATCCTATCATCATATTAAACAATTTAGGATTTTCATGGCATTCATACATCAAGCGGACCACCCAGTCTGACAAGTGCTAGCTCTAATGTGTTTCTAGTCGCGTGCTTGACCACTCCAGGCCAACTCCCGAGTGCCTTTGTGGAGCTAAAGTAGTTCAGCTCAAACGTGCCAAATGGCAACTAGTCTGGATTACATTTCTGCACTTTGCGAAGCGATGGACTCCTCGAGGGTTATTGTTGCATAAAGAGCCCTGATGCCCGCTGGCTAAAAGTGCTGTATTTCCTTCTGGCAGAAGTCTAAAGACAATCGAGAGCATCTCAAAAGAGCTTTTCCATGGAAGACGGCCACTTCCGTTCCAGCGAGGAGACAATGGCGCTCCCTTATTCGAAATGCGACGATAAATATCCATCGCTGCATGCACGGTTGGATGGCTGACACTGTACGAGATAGGATGTCGAAGGACATAATTTTGGATGTCCGGCTTAGTTAATCTTTGGCTATTAAACGACATTGTCCGAACGGGGCATAATGCTGCCAAAAAACGGAAGTGGATCTTGGGGGAGTTCCAGCTGGCGCCCTCAGCCTAATCCATTTGAAACGCACGGAATCGTGAAAATCAGCCATGGACAATGGACAGTGTGACATACGAAATGACAGAAGGATTCGAAGAAAGCAAAAGGATTGACACCACTCAAAGTGATCAACACGAATTGAGTTAAAAGGCATTTAATCCTGGACTTAAACGGGTTAATGTCTTATACATGTAGACTTGTTCGTTTAATAGTTTCTGATTAACTATGCATGCAGCTATAAATGTATGGTGGCAGGAAATCAGAATGAATGCATGGCTGACTTCGCTAAAGCGGTTGACAATTCAGTGCTGCAATACTTCTATCCTCCAGTTTCATCTCAACATCCTAGTCATTTTATTTCCTTTGAAGGACAAGATTAAATAATGAACAGCATGCATGATGACCTGAAACTTAATGGTTACCATACTTTGGTCGCAATTCAATAAAAATGTCATTAAATTTGACATCAATCCAATTAACACTTCAAATCCTTTGCTCATTATTAAATCTAGAAAAACATCAATAAGCTTAATCAACAACTTTAAAAAATGAGATCATCTATAAAAGGAGTTTTTTTATTATTTAACGCATTTGTTTAAAGTTCAAAAACTGAGATACAGTTGGTTAGTGTTCATTTTAATTGAGATGGGCATCGAAACCTGGACATGGATGATTATGTGAGAGGACCAGAAAGGCCGATATAGGATAGGACTAAATGTCCAGATTGGGAAAATACCGTAATTTGTACGGCAGTAGAAAGGACGTGGTGAGAAACTGCATTTTTGTACCGTATAGAACCACGCATAGTTGCAACTTCATGAACCGTTCATAATATAGCTTATACAGATTCCACAGAGGAATGCAAAGGACACTGGACCTTAGCATGGTTCAGGTAGGGCAAGATTCCTTTAAACGTTTGCACGTGTTCGCATTTTCGGCCTCTTTAAGCTCGACTCGCAGATAAATTTGGTATCTGACCATCAGCCTTTCGCCCATGAAAGCAGGTAGGCTCAGGTGCAAGGCTCAGGTGTGGACCCCATGTGGCGGGTGTCCACCCTCCTATTTTTCAGCACCAGTGATCCATCATGGGATGCACGACAGGTAGCGCTTTATGTCCTTTCTGGAGAAGGAAGAGCAAGTGAGAAGTGCTGAAAGCCCCCAATGCCCCACTTACAAATTGCCATCAGCAGCAAAAGCCAAAATGCACGCATACAACACAACCACGTGCAATGCGATTAGCGCCAAAAAGGAAACCGAACGCAGCACGTATGAGTTTGCACAAGGAATGACATTTTAGGAAAAGCAGCACGCCGTATATGTTTGGGATTATAATGGGATTGCTGATATAATACCGTGCATAATTTGGATTTATATCGGAAGTGTACGTGTATTTCTAACAACCCATATTGCTCAGGCTCTAACCCGAAAAAATATCGAACTAATGTAAGTTATTAAAAGTATCAAATTGCTAAATTCTTCTCATGTGCCTCATGCATGTATAAGTAAGCTAGTCGCATGAGATTACCAAGACGAATCTCAATAACGATTAAAAAAGAATAGACATTTCCAAGTCCATTACAGTTGCAAACACAATGTCCACCTCATTGGTTCTTCACGGTCTGAAAAAGTCAATATTCCGTGTAGGAACAATAAATAGGAATTAAGATAATTTCAGTCGGTATTCACTAGCTAAAATTGAATTTTTAATTGGCATTTGCAATTTTTTTTTCAAATGGCTTTGGACATGCCCTATGGATATATTTTGTTTTACAGTAGCAACTGGTTTTTGCATGTACATGTATATTAAACCATAAATTGCAGTAATTACCGATATGAAACATAATTTGAGACGTAAATCAATACAATAATTGTAACAATATCTCTGAAAATTCGCTATTTGAGGTAATAACAATTTGATTGCATGTCAAAATAGTGCTTATTATGCCATTATCTGTAGGTTGTATAGCGAAAATAAAGTACAAAAATCGAACTCAAACAGCATTAACACTGAAAACTATTATTCGTAGTTATAATAATCGTAGTAATAATGGCGAATTTATAGTAAGGGGCCGGTAAATGTTCCGCAAAAGAACAAATTGCAAATATTCAGGCTACGCGAGCCCAGGGGCAAAATGTAAGCCAGGTATTACATGTACAGTTCATGTAGAAACATAAGATTGTAAGAACAAAAACAAATTTACGTATTTTTTTGAAGAATACGCAAGTATAGGATGTACAACAAGAATGCGCGCTTATTTGTGTGGCGAAGTATAAATTCAAGTCAATGAGATGGAACAATGAAAGCGAAGTCAACATAATCAGCAAAGCAACATCTTTATTATAAAAAACCAACAAATCTCAACTAGTGCACCTTTTGTTGCATGAAGAATGCCACACTGATAACCAATGTCTCATTACTGGTTTCATTTTCATTACCCGGTCTCGTTTACATTTTTTGTAATAGGTGAGCATTCACGTGGACAATTTGTAGATAGTAACGAAATACTAACCTTAATTAACAGCCTTTATTTACATAATTATCATTACCTCTTGACATTGCTAATATTATTTACAATAAACTTTTAAAAGTTTCTTATTACTTATGCCATAAGAGTCAAGCCCTTCGCGCTTGTCTTGCCTTGGTCTAGTTTTGAGAAAAAAGGGCAACTCTATTTATTAACGTAGGCCTACTTTATTTGCATGTTTCATGAAATCTTGCTTAAGGCTTAGCCAAAATGATGTCTACTGTGTAGGAAAAAGACTTATTTCGACTCAAATACTCATTATAAAATTTCCTAAATTTATTTTCCCCGTGTAGAAATGGTCGTTCATTTCTACACGTTAATCTTATTTACAATTTGATAGTGCCCTTTTTATTTATAACAAAATTCAAAATTTGAAACAGGAGCGTTATGCAGCCCTCTTTGGAGACTTCATTGACAGGGAAAAAAACTTTTATAAATAAAGAAAATATTTTCAAATTAAAAGAAAATAAGTCAGACCCTAATAGACCATTAATTCTACCCTGGAAAAAATAAATTTAGCAATTATGTAAAGTATATTTGGGTCAGCTTTATTGAGCAAAATCGATTTCAAATGTTGATCTTTTAATGCTGCTAAGTCTGATTTTAAATTGGAAACTCGATTATCCGATATTAGGATTAACCAAGATGAAGCAACCTTGGATAAGCACTCGGATTAACCGATGTCTTAAGCAGATATACACGTCATTTTTTTCACAAATGAAAAATAACTATAAGGAGAAGAGCGTGACGCTGTATTGTGCTCGTTCAAGGCTATAAAATCTATTCAATATTCATGTTTTAAGATTTTCACATACATATATATTCGTATTTACATGTATCAAAAAGTTACTGTACAGTTACACCTATTTTTAACAATACTGTACTTTCGATTATCCGGGGAATTCAGTTATCCAAGGTAGGCACAGTTCAAACTACCTGAGATAATCCAGCTTCCACTGTATTTCAACATCACAGGTCGACAAAAACAAGCGAAGCGTCGAATGTGAACTGCGCAGACTGCAGATGGCGCCACCAACACTCTCCTTCCACAACGGGTCACGTTTTTGTCCTAATTCGAATTTTTTCTCCTTCCACGCCTGTCAAATCAGCCGAGGGGGGCGCCATTCCCAGAGTAATTAGTCGCAAGTTATTAAGCCACATTGAGTCATTTTATGGCTTTGACTGCCATGGTCCGGCACGCGCCCCCTCACGTGGCCTTTGCCGGCCCTTTATTTCTGATGTCCTATTCAATCCGAAATGGCCCTCCATCTGAGTGTTTAACGTCCCGAGAACACTCACCGCCATATGCTGCGTGCTGACCATTCCCAGGACTACCTGAGAGCGACACCCCTTCGTAACGCTCTGGCCGAAGTAGCACTTTAGCCGACTCTTTAGCAGAACAGCTTGACCATCTCTGTCGTCCGTCAGAACGGTCATCTGAAACGACGCTAATGGCACGCAAGCATAGGAATGGTACGATGGTCATTCACGAGCACGCAGGTGTCCGCGCCCATTTGTTCCTGGTCATCTCGCTCGGACATTAAAAAGTCAGGCCTGTACGTGACCACCGCTAATCCGCTCAAGAATTAGAAGTGTTGACTTAATGTCGCCTCCGCACGCCCTGATTCATTTCGGGAAGATATATCATCCGCAGCCCCTCCATCTTTTTTTTGTCAACGGTGGCACTTCGGACACCGTTTGCACCTTTGATTGTCCCCCTACTCCACGTCGAGCCATCTGGAGGACTCCTTCCACTCATCCTGTCCACTCGGATCGAGCGTTATAAACTCCAGTAAATAGACCCCACCTAGGCTCATCCGAATGAAACGTTGAGAGACATGTAGGATTAGGTTCAACGGCTGATATTATTGAAAGAACGAAAGGCCGAATATCCTAAAAACACCTCCAGCGCCACATAACGTTATTTATAGGTTAAATTCAATAAACAAAAATACTGAGGGGTGTTTTCAAAAATTTAAAAACGCCACTCGTTGGGTAAAATCATGTTCTTTGGAGTGTAAAAAAATGAGAAAAGTGTACCGGTTTAGTCAGGAATGCCCTCCATGCATAGACTTTTACTCGTCCATTTTTGCTTCAAATTCTTAATAGCAATGCTATATTTATTTTTTCCTTTTTGAAATGGATCATCCACCACGATCTGTCATATTTCATATAAATTACAAATGTTACGTTTAAAAAATAAACATTGGAAAAAATCTTTTAAGCAACTCAGATGCCCATTTTCGGAGGTTTCTTTACGAGGAAAACCTGTTTCCGGAGTTTGCCTGCTGGATTTTATCCATGTTCATTCGGGTTTTTTTTTCATAAATTAACTGTGTATTTAAATTATATGAAATATGATAGACCCTAGTGGACATTAACTTTAGCACACCTGATTTAAATGCAGCTTGATAAAATCGAAATTATAATCGAATGTAAGAAATGTACGACTGAATGTTTTTGCATTTCAGATTAATAAGAAAAATCTCAGCTTAAACAACCAGACCGTGCCAGAAAGTATTTCTAACATAATATATATCTTGCAAAGGTCACGTGATTTGTCTATAACAGTTCCCAACAGGTAATCTCCAGTCTCCTGTCATTCAATGGCATTT